>JBBMKC010200986.1:0-14080 GCA_037834085.1 Bipalium vagum | reverse complement strand
TTTTGACATTAACCGAAGTGATATAAAACAGTTTAATGCATTAAATTTACATACCGATTGGTAATTGGTTTTCAGTAAACAATGATATTAAACGGGTCATGATATTATCCGACCTGATATTAAACGGGCTCGACTGTATTATTATTATTATTATTATTATTATTTTAATCTTTTCATGAATTAAATATATAAATTTTAAATTCATGTTAAAATAATTATAATTTATTTTTATTATATTATTTATTTATTTATAATTTTAAAATTGATTTCTCGATTATTAAATTTATAGATTATTTCTATTTTAATTTTTACGGTATTGTCAATCTGAGTATAAAATATATTTTATAATATTATTTAAACTGATATTTCATGATTTTATTAATGTAATTTTCCTAGGTGCTCTGTCACAGCTGTAATTTTTATTTTTGAAAAGGCTTAATTGTGCGGACAATCAGGTAATCTATAATTTCTACGGAACATATCCTAGCCCAAATATCATAGGATTTAATAAAGATATTTTTAATAAAAATTATTTTAATATAATGGATGTAATTTTCCATAAATAAATTTTTTCTTTGCTATTATTTTTTGACATAAAACAGTTTCTTAAAAATTGATTAAAATGTAATCAATAATAATAAATAATATATGAATTTTACTTGATAAATGTTGTCAATTTATTTCAATTTTCAGCAATACTTCATTTTTATATTAATTTTCAATAATTACATTTTCTCAAAAAATTAAAATTTATTAAATATTTCTCAATTATAAAATTAATTTTAAAATATATTGAAATGCTCCCTTTTAATATTCAAAGTCTTCCTTAAATTTAATTAATTTTGAAGCAATTTTAATTAAAATTTAATTATTATAAAATTTATTAAAATCACGAAAATTTTCATTTTCGAATTACAAGAAATATAAATAATATTTTTTGTGTGGTTCTTCGTTCATTTATTTAGTGTTTATTCTGATAGCGGAAGACATATATCGGTCTAAAGAGGATGTGACAAAAGTTTCCTTTTAATTTTTCATATATATATATTTTGTGATCTTAATGTATAATATGATAGTTATTCATAATATTATTATTATTAGTGCATTTCAGAACTGCTGTTGTCCTCTGAACAATCTGTAAACTGTTTTAACATTGATTAATATTAAATTGCATTTAGTTATATATTGTAATATTTTTGGAGTATTATTATTTATTTATGTTGCCAACATATATATTGTAATAATATATTTAGACAAAATGAAATTCCTTAAAATTATTTTATTTGATCTGATGATAAATGCTTCATGAGATCCACTTTGTTAATAATATATAAATTAATTCTAGTTGCCATAACGGTCGATATAACAATGCATATAAATTTACAATGACAAATCAAATAAAAATTAAGAATAGCAAGAAAAATGTGAAATATTCTCTGACCACTAAATTCAGTTCAGGTTTCACTATCAATCTCCCAGGCACTTTTTAATAACCCCCAATATACTTAACAGACTCGGGATCAAACAACAACCCCCTAAGACATTTAAACCTGCGTTGTATCAATGATGCTTCTCAGTACACAAACATTTTCAAAATAGTTGAATATAATTAGCAAATAAATTAAACGGAATTATTTCTTCGACAATAGGTTGGTCATCGTTTCTTTTTCATCTCTATATAGTCCCGACATATTAAGGAAAAAATTTAAACAAAACAGCTCTATTTTTCATAATTCTAATCAATGTAATTTTAAATGAGCAGTAAAACCTGTCTAAATTGAACACCCTTGTCTATCGATTTCATTGTTCTAATTCAAATATCAAATGTATTCAATTTAACAGGTTATATATGCGGTTGAACACGTCTGTCCAATTTTGACAGGCTTTGGTGCATGTAATTAATTTTAATCACACACTTTAAACGACATACGGAAACAGAAATATTGAAATCTTTCATAGATGAAATAAGTGAATTGACAAATATTTATTTCTATTAAAATATTGATCCATTGAGGTTGTTTTCAATTTATCTAACTTTATGGATAATACTATTTTATATAATGTATTTAATGGAATCATTTCTCAAACCAAGCCATTAAAATATTTATCGTTATTTATTTATTCGAAGGTATTATATTTGGTGGACCACATACTCATTTTTGTTTAACACTACCTTTAAGACTAGATGAATATCTGTCGACTGTCTTCTGTACAGCACGTTTTTTTAAGTCGACGAAAAGGATATTCAAATTTTCCGTATGTAAACATGGTACTAGGTTTTCCTGTTAATAACTCTCTTAGTTTCCATTGTAAAATCTATTTATAAATGTATCGACTTCTAATTGATTTTCTAATAACACGTGGTTTTTTATGTTTCCTCAGACTTTTACACGGGTTGTATATATTTTAAGTTCTTATAATTCATCTTCTAATGACACTCTGAAAATTGATGCATATTTTTTATATTTTTCGTGAATTTTATATAATTAAAAATTTTTTAATAATACCTTTATGAATAAGAACTTTATAAAAAAATAATTTTACAATTTTTTAATAGGTGATTTCAAATAATAATTTTTTTAATAATTTTTTTAATTAAGTTAATAATTAATTTAATAATAAAATAATAATTATTTTCAAACTAGAAATATTTTTCCTGTTTATTACTATTATATTATTGTTATATTAAGGTAACATAGTTTTAAAGTTTTTAGATTGAAAGTTTTCTTTATTATAAATTAACTTAACGAATGTCTCAATCCCATGTTCACTTAGGCCAATTGAAATCTACAAAAAGTAATTATGGAAAAATATAAATATAATTTGCATAAGTACTAAAATGTTTTTATAAGTCTAAATTTTACAAAACCTTTTAAGTTTTGGTTTTAATAAAAGATTGTCTCAAAATATTTACTTGTATTTTCAAAGTTGGAACCTGTTTATATATATTTAAAATAATTCTAAATAATATATTATCTAACAGATATTTCCTAAGAGAAATAGACCTTATTAAAAAAATTAGACAACATTTTTAAGACATTAAACATTTATTTTCCAAAAAATAATAAATATTAAATATTAAAACAAAAGTTCAAATTTTTATTGACAGTTTCCTTATTGAAATTATGATAAGTAAAAAATAAATATAAAAAATCTGTTGATCTAAAATTATTGATCTTTTCAATATTGATAAATAATGAAATCGTTTTATTGAACATCAGGTAGACATGTTATTTATATTCCTGATTCAATACATCTGTAAAATGAAAATAATGTTTAAAATGATTTTATGATATCTGTTATTTTTCATATTTTATAATTCGTTGTTCCTTCTGTAATTTCAAAATGTTTAATTTCATATTTATGTGATAGTAATAAAATAAAGTGCAACTATATAAAATATTACAGAATTTTTATTATTAAGTTGTCCCGAAAGTTCATTTGGTTTTTAATATAAATAAAAAATTAAACATTGAAAATCGTTATTGATCATTACTATCAAAACCTTTCTGGCATCTTTCAAGTAATATCATGATTCTCTTTTCATAATATTTCTGGTCATTTTTAGCAAAAAAGATTACAGATAATTTTTGACACCGTAATCTGATGTAAAGGGTTTTTCTGTCAATGAGTTTTATAGAGAACAAAAGTTCAAGAAATACTGTTCCCTTTAATGCCACCATATGACCTTTTCTGATATTTTTCAGCTTTTAGTATTGATTTAGATGACTCATCTCGCTTAAATCAAGACCTTTTCTGATTACTGCATGTAATCTATTTTTCATCATAATTCTTCAGAAATGGATCGGTAATATAACGCTTAAAAAACTTAACGCGATTTATCTACGATGATTGAACCGTGGACATCTGAGAAAAGTGTGATATAACTATAAACGACTTAGATAAGATCGATAAGCGTCAGGCTCAAAGGCGCTAGGAAATCTAGAAATACAATAAATTTAACAGATTAAAAAATATTTCGCATTAAAGTTATGTCATTTTTTTCTACATCTGTTATCAGATTGTTATTATTTATAAAATATATCTTCAATAATGATTAGATTAATACAACGCTATTACAAAAATATATGAAAACATTCAAAAAGGATTATTAAAAATTAAGTTAATAACTTTCTAAAAAAATTTAAATATTGGGGAACCTACTTTCAGTAATAATAATTCAATGAGGACTCATTACAAGTTGCATGTAAACACGTGTTCTAATTTATTATTAAAATGTGTTTAATTATATACACATGTTAATTAAAACAAAAATGGAATTATTTAATTATAAATAAATTTTAAATATTAAATTAAAAACATTGTGATATCATTTTGAGAGTCATCAAACCAAGGTCCAATTGCAAATGGATATTTAAAATTTTATGAGAAAAATTAATTTTTAAAATAATATTTTTCTCAAAAATAAACTTACTACGTAATGAAATGTACGAAGAATCAACGATATTTAATTGATTTTCCCTTTTCGTAAGTTCAAGATATTCAAAGTTGAAGAAGCAATTAATTATTGATAAAAGTATCTTATATTGACAGAACGAAAAACATGTATAAAAACCATAGAAATGAAAAAGGCAATTAATTGACACAAAGAAATGTGTCTGAATAATTAATTTTAAAAATTTCCCTGGAAATTTATTTTTTTGTTTAAATTAATAAATCTTAACCTTCGTGTGGATAAAAATTGATTAATTAATTTTTATATCATAATAATAGAAAAAATTAATAATACAAAGTGGTCGAAATATATATATGGCATACAACAGTCGTGGATCGAAGATGGTCAACGGATCAAATGTCGATAATAATTATTTCCTTCAGTACCAATAACCGATTCGTCAAATCCTTTCATCTTGGATAAATCTTGAAAAGAAATTCAATATCAACACCGCTCAAAATCGTCGATACATTCAGAGTATTCCTTTTCCTCATATTTACATCTTGTTTCTGCGTGACAGAAAGAGAAAAATTTTCCTTTTCCCATTATATAAGATGAAAATAACAAAAAAATAATTAAGCGTAAAAACATTTTTTTAAAATAATTTCTCATTTTTATCTTTTTAATCAATTTTTCACTGTCACATTTTTTTAATACGCATCTTAGTTTTGTTTATTTAAACATTTTGTTTTATTAGGTCTTGTAGTAAGTGTTAAGGTTTTTTAATGAATGAATGCAAATTCAATAAAAGAACACTTTATTTAGAAAAATAACAGCTAATCAATAATATATAATTTTCTTCATTCTCAATAACTTTGTCCCTTCTTTGCAACTATTCCTTGATACTTCGGGCATAACATTCTCGTTTCCTCAAAGGCAAAATAATCAGCACTATCAATTTAGAGCTCTTCTTCAGTATCAATACGCAATACTTATAAATATTTTTGCAGAGATGAAAACAAGTGAAATTCTGAAGGCGACAAATCCAGTGAATATGGAGGATACAATAGAAACTTACTTGGTTAAGTTTTACTTTGATCACAGTGAATATCTGAGGATGAGTGTTGTCATTGAGAAGAATTGGGTGCTTTTTACGTATAGATTCATTTAAGCGCCAATTAATTAAAAAAAATAATAATAAACCAATAATAAAATGTATATATCTATAAAGTTTGTATAAAGTTATATGACGAAGACTAAGCTGAAAGAATTGCAATGTGCGAAAGTCTAATTATGAAAATCAACAATAATCAATCTTTTCTTCAAAATATGATCTTCACTTATGAGGAAACGATATTTTTAATTTGATACCTTAACAGGCGGAACTGCTGAATTTTGAATTCTCAAACTCCTAACGAAATTATACCGGAGTCTCACTTCAGTTTAAAAATTAATGCTTGGATCAGTCTTTCAATCTCCCGGGTTTAAAAAAAGAAAAACAGTGATATATTTCAAATTAAAAATATGATTGTCATTAACATGGGGAAATTTTTAAAAATATTTTTCTCGGCTCTGGATATGAATTTTTTCAAGATATTATGGGTGTTGGTGATCATCCTGGCCACACATTTTCCCATATTTTAATTTTTTTCTGCCTAGTATTTGGTAGTGTGATCCACAAACCTGCGGCTCCGATTATAAATGTTCTGATGTCATAGTACCATGTTCTTCTGATTTCGGATTCGGCTTTGTCAATAAAGTTTGATATTTTTTCTTATTTGTTTCGTTATTACCCTTAAGAGAGATATCTGATTCAAAGGGACTTTGACGTCTATAATCTTTTAAGCCTCTTCATGAATAGTTGTATATCAGGAATAAAGTGTTGACTTGAAAAATTTCATTTCTTTTCAACGAACATTTCCCATTCCTTTTTAAGTGTGGCTAACAAATCCACTAAGATATCGCGTACGTCATTGTGTCTTTTTCGTATCATAGACATTGAGTGTGAGGCAGTTTCTTCTTTCCCATAGCAATTTCTACAGCTGCCGGCTTTTTTTTATTTTTTGGTAAATCATTAGTGCGATACTTCTGAATAAAGTATCATTCATCTGTACAGCACATGTTTCTGTTTATTGATTTTTTTGTTTAGGCGACCATTTATGACAATTAGTTTTGCCAGTTTTCCTGCGCTGCACAAGCTCACCAAATTATCAAACATATTTTCTCCAATTTCTTCATGTAAGAACGAATATAGCAGATGAGTTGCTAAATTTTTAAAGATTGTGACTTATATTTCTAGCTTTGATGATTTTAATGATTCGCTGTTGTTGTTCAGTTGAAAGCCTATGTTGATATTGTGGTACTTATCAAAATAATGTATAACCATGCTAATCTTGAACCACTAGGATATTTGTAAGACCTCATTGTTTGCTTTATTTAACCAGTCAATGCCCATTTCTGCTAACACCGCGTTTGACTGAGATCTTAAAGAATTCAAGGCTAGTTTCAGCATTAGCTTATCTGAGGTGTTCAGCATCCAATGTGCTTGTATGATTGACTGAGTTATATATTCATCGAATATTCTACTGGACAGTATAAATATCCAATTGGAGACGACTGTGAGTGTGAAAGTAATTCATGTAGATACTTCCTAAGAATGAAATCTAAGCCGTAAATCTCTTGGTCTTAGTTTCGGAGAAATTTAAATACGATACCACTGTTTCAAATGAAGGAAGTTCTTATAGGCTTTTACGGGATATGCTTGGATAGTTCTTTCAATTTTCCTGGTTTATAGTCACTTTTACTTAGGTTTCGCTTCATGCCAAAACTATATCAAAGAATTAAATTTAAAACAATTTTTCAGCAAGATGAAGTAACTGCTCATCATAAAAGATATTTTACGTTTTCATGGAAAATTGATTGGCAGGGATGGACTGCTCCATTTGGCTACCAGACCACCGGATCGACCATAATTTGATTTCTTCCTTTCAGGACATATGAAGACACATATACACTACCGCTCAAAGGTATTAGGCAGGTACTTGAATTTTTAAATATAATACAAATAGATCATTTTCATAAGAATTTATTGTTTTAAAAAAAGTTTATTACAAAAGATTTAACGAGATATGTTAAGTTTTATTGTTTTAATTAACACATCTATACATCTACCTATCCATTTATAAAACTTAACACACTGAATAAAATTTACTACCTGTGATGACTTGTTTAGTACCTGCCGGGATCTGTGGATCATTATCATGGGGGAAGAAAATTACCGCTCCAGACTCATGGATTCTATGGAGCAAAGGGTTTCTGCAATAGTCGAAGCAGTTGGATGAAATATTAACCATATTTTGTTAATATTCTGTATTTCATGTTCTTTGCATATATGAATATACCTGACATTATATCTATAAAATTATATTAAATATTGAATTTTTTTACTCGACAACTCATTGTAACAGATTGTGTGTTTAGCAGAATATGTTGTTGTATTTGAAGATGAAGGATAAATTGTGTCACACTGTTTATTATTGTGAGCAGATATCATTACAATTTAATTTATATGAAAAAAAATATTAAATTAAAGATTTTTAATAATGCAAAATTAACCAATAGAATTGTTAAAATATTTTTTTAATCCAGTTTTATAAAAATAATTTTATTTAATCTAATAATTATGTTTAAATTAATAATAATTATTGCAATTAATTTATTTAAAATTAAAAAAATATATTTAATTTTACTAAAATTTCACATATAATATGAAATGTCATAAATTATTGAAACAATTTTAAGTATTGCAGTAGCTCAGTAAAAATAGATATTTTCCTCTGAGAATATTATTAATTATATACGAACGAAATATAATTAATACCATTTAAATAATATTAAAAATTAAAGTCAAAATAAAATTTGTTTAACAAAAATATATTCTTGTTGAAGAAAAGCGAAACTTCAATTCAACTATATTCTTGAATTTGTTCAAATTCTGGGAAATCCATTTCCTAATTCTCTTTAAATGATGAAATAGTTTTGTTTGGTCAACATGGATACTTTTGCAACTTCAAGCCTGATTATATGCTGGTCAAATTTAATTATAGAATTAAAATGGCGACATCCAGCAATAATGTCACCTCGTTCATCTTAAAAACTTTTATCTTCATAAGGGAACTTGAACAATCATTTTTGCACTGCACTTCTTCTATCGAACTCATCATTAATTGTTGAGTTTTCTCATGTTGTGTTTGAAAAAAATGACAGATTTTTTTTTCAGGTTTTACATTATTTTTAGGGTGTAAAATTTACTTATTTCGACTATATTTTATTAATCGTACTTAAACTCTTGCTGCCTCACGAAAAAAACACGAGGAATAGGCTCCAGAAATAATCCATTGTAACTGTTTCAAAAAAGTTAAATCAAAACATTGAAAGCCTTTCAAATTCGAAATACTTATTACTATTCTATACTATTTCTATTCTATTTCTGTACTTATTTTTGATGTTCTTTCAATATTCTGAATTTTTAAATAAAACTATTGGAAAGCATAAATAATATTTAATAATAGAAAAAATTTTGTGAAATCAACAATAAGGTCAAGAGGTTTCAATTTTTAAGCCAATTTTACAATGTGGTAATAAATACAAATTTTATTAAAGCAACATATTATAATTACAGAAAATATTAAATAATTTTAATAATATTTTAATTCTGATACGCATTGGGAAATTATTGATCAAATAATAAAAAATATTTTATTTAAAAATATTAAATTACATAATAAATATTAGCAATAATAATAACATGTTATAAAATCTGTAAGTGAAATAAAAATAATATTTATATTTTATATTTTAAAATATTTTAGAAGTATAAAATGAAGAAATATATAATGTAATATTTTGTGAAAAGCTGAATAAAACTAATAAAAATCAATTAAAAAATCCCAAATAAACATACTTCAAAAATCATTGTTATGATTTTTTTTACTAAATAAATTTACTAATTTAAATCTATTAGGAAAAAAGTAATTCTTTAATAAAATAAAAAAAATTAAAATAATGAAGTTTTAATCAATATTATAAGATTATAATTAAATATTAATTATCGTCGAATTAAGTTAATAAATTATAATATGAAAATAGATCCTTATGATAACGATAATTTTATTTACATTTATTGTTTTAATGAATGCAGATGAATTATTTTATCAAAGATAAAATTTTTTGTTACTAATAATATGGATTGATATTTCCATTGATAAAAAATTATTGAACGTTTAAAGATTTTTCCTAATTAATCGGTTCTTAATTAATCTTATCTCAGAAATTAATTAGATAAATTAAAATAAACTAATGAGTAAAAAATAAATTTATTTAATTTTAAGTATATATTTTAAATTTTGACTAGTTAGAAATGATTTTTCAATTTATATATTTTTTCATATTTAATATTAAAGATTTCAATATATATATATTCTCTATTACTGTATTATAATTGTATTTTTACAATGTCTAAATATAAATGTAAAAAATAATAATGCTGATTTTGGAAATGGTCACAAGTGAATCTTATTTACTTTTCAAGCATTCAATGCTGAACCACTTCAGAGTAGCTGGGGCTCCTTGGGGAAATCATTATAACAACCACAGTTCAGTAACACTTTCAAAATAATAAAAAAGTTAAAAATCTTTACAGAATAGCACAATTAAAACAAAGTCTGAAGAATGGATGAATATGAAAAAAGATAATTAACGAGTACGATATTGAATCATTATATAAATTTTATTAAACTTTTATTAACATTTGCATTTATATCTTTTTCAAGTCACAATAAAAATAATAATAAATAATTTTTTAGTCAATTAAAACAAAGTTACGCAGCTTAATACCTGAAGATTAATTAAAGTTTTTTTCAAAATAAATCCTAAGAATAAGTTTATTTTTCATTATATATCAATATATTAATTTTATTAAAAATATTATATTTTATTATTTCTTTTATTATTTTTTACTTACACTTAAAAATTTATGAAAAGTAATAATGATGATTAAAATATAAATATTTTATTAAAAAATATTTTAATAATAACAATGTCTCCGAATGTCTAAGTTCATTATTGCTTTCAAATTAATTTTTTTTTAACAAATCTATATTTTAAAATAATTCATAAATAAAAATTGCGAGTGAAATTAGAACATGTCAAATGATTAATTAAAAATTTACTTTGCTGAACTAGTATAAATTATATAAATAATTATTTTTTTAAAAAATCTTTTTTTTTCATTACATAATGGATAATATAATTTAATTAATGTTGTATTATAAAAAGTTTCATCATTTTTTAAACCAATCAAAAAATAATAATCTAAATATAAATAATGCATATGAAGATAAATGGTTTTATATTTTTTTATCTCATTTTTTGATTATTTTGATTGTATATATTTCTTAAGTATATTTTTCTTATTTTAATATTAATTTATTTAATCAGTTCAAATATATTACTATACCACAAAGGTAATAATTTTGTTGGTTTATAATTATATATATATATAAATGTAAAATAAATATTATAAAATTTTTTATAAAGTTCATCAAAATATTATTTTTTTAAAATTTTTTAAAAAATTTTTCAACTTTTTAAAATATGATATATATGGAAGAAGATCGTACGATAAATTTATTTTATGTCATAAAATTATTCTTATCATTTATGATGAAATAAATGATAACTAAAAATTAATTTTTTATCTTATTATTATTAATAAATAATTATAAATGTTACATTAATAAATTAATAAAATTCCATCTTTTCAATAAAACTCGAATTCACTTTTTCACAAATCAAACACAGTAATACTTTAATTTATATTTACAATAATAATTTACCAGAAAATGTGTTTAAAAGGGTCAGAAGACAATAGTTGATATCAATAACAATCAAATAATCCAATTCCTTGACTTAATCAACCCCTTGACAAAGTTGAAGTCTCAAAAATAAATTCAATTCACAATCAATCTAATAAAACATGCAACAATGATCAAATCACTTTTCAATCGAAAGAAAGTTGTTATCAATGATAAAATTTGATAAAAATAACGGTTAGTAAAATTTATTATCAAAGATTAGAAACAAACTGTTAAAAATTATTAAACGAATCAAAATGTACAAAAGAAATAATGAAAAAAGATAAGAAATAGAGCAAACAGAAGATGATTACCGCTAAGAAACACTTTAGGTCCGCGGACCGTAGGTCGACCCCAAATGTTATTTTGAAGATGATGGAAGTACAAAGTACAGTCAATCCTGCAATGTCAACCCAGTTTCGGTAAGATATTCGTATTTGATGAAAATATCTTGAAAGAGTCTGTTGAATCCAAAAGTCTCAATTAATTTGTCAATCAGCCGGTGAAGTTGGTTTTATTTAATAACCAAAACAAAAGATATCAATGGTTATCAAAAAATGAGCAAATATTAAAGTACAGATATCTGGAAAAGGTCATGTTGTCCCTTTTTTGGAACTGCTATAGAATCCCTTCTTTGACTTTCTGCTGGGTGATAATAGTTTAAGCTTGGACATTAATTCAGTCTAATTAAAAAGATTTCATGAATTTATGAAAACAAAAATATTATTCTTTAAATGGATCAATAATTCTATCCACGAACGTTCATTTGCTCATCAAAAAATTGACCCTGCAAAAACTAAGCAACCCTATAGTCACCAGACCTGTTATTTTTTGAAGAATATCAGTAACTACCTTGTCAACGAATTCACCAACATAAGACCTCGAGGTTATTACGCTGTTGGAATTGCAAAACTTTACTATGAAATTAGTTATTTACTTTTAATGTTAACCACTGACACATGACCTCTCTTTATTGCCAATCCCATCTTAATTTAAGTACGACAGATTTTACTGATTTTATACTGAGAAAATGAATGAGTTGAACCTTTTAGTTCATGATCTGTGATCATTATTATTTGCCATAGTGTGAATGTCACACCGATTAATGTTAAAAGAATTAAAAGAAAAGAATGTAAAAGAAAATACTAAACAAATTAAAGATTATTTTCCTTTACAAAAATCCAGGGTAAAAATAAAGATTCTTTGATATGTGATATACACATTTTATCCAATATTTTATTGACCTAGCCTCTCTGTAAAAGTCTAAGACGATTAGAACTGTTATTTGATTTCAAAACATCAATTTCGTTGCAACCCGTCCAAACCTGTGGCAATCAACAAGGCGGCATCTTCAGTTGATGGTGGGAAAATAAAACCGTGATCAAACAGCGATTCGTGGACAATAAATATCGCAATAAAAATAATTAATAAAAAGCTGGCTATGACAAATGAAACTGGCCTTGTGGTGGACGCAAAACGTGTGGGACCGCTCTATCGATCCATCTCCGAAAACATGACTGTATTGTCAACAGTTTAGACCAATAAAATGGTATCTCTGTTATGGACAAAGTATCGTTCTAAGAAAGTGGTATATGTATATGATGTATACATAGTCCTGATATTGCTGGTCAAAACCGTTGTCAGGGCAACGAGATTATCACAGCCAATTTCCTCACTGCCAGACAATCGCGACAACCACTTGATTTTGCAATTAAGTTAAAATTTATCGATTGATTCATGAGTTGCTCTGGCTTTCTATGGGGGATACAATCAATCGCTGAAGCTTTCAATTTGTTTTCTCTATGTATGTTGCTGATATATTCCCATTTGCCTGGAGGAAATTTCTGTTGGGGAAAATTTTGTCCATTGGGTAATAATCTTGATTTCAGATTAAAATGTTGCGCTTTTTATTACTTTTAATTTGTGGATAGATAAAATTTATTTTTTATTGTTTCAATTCCATGGGAAGCGATAATTTAATTACGAGTTAATAATTGAATTGGTGGATGTTAAATTTATTTGAGTTTTTAGATTTGTTTTAATCAGCTAATTTAATGAACTTTGTCAAATTTCTTTTAAAAATCAGTTTACGTAAATTAAAATCAATTTTCTCTCTGATAAACAAATTAATTAACGAAATTCGTGATGTAATCAAGGCAACAACTTAAAATGTTATTTATTATCTTATTTATATTATTTATTTGAAATGGGAATTTTATGAAGTTTGAATAATTTTATTTCTGTGCAATAAATTAAAATAAAGATTATCTTTAGACAATTAAAGATCCTTGTAATGCTTAATGATGACCGAATTATTTTTTGAAATTTTTATAAATATTGGAAAACATGAAAATTATAATTAACATGTCATATCTGCTTAGTAAGAAAAAAACAAGTTGGAAATCAATTTGCTCTGGCATTTGGCATTTTCATGGTTTTTGTAATGAATTATAAATTTGTTTAAATAAATTTCTTTTATAATTTATTTCGTATTTGCTATTGATATAATAAGAGTGTACTTGGGGGAGTTAAATTGGTTAATAATCAATTAGTATTAATTTGAGGTAAAAGCTTAACTGCCGTACAGTAAGTCAGGCTGTGCGCGAAATACGGTTGAGATTGTTAGGAAGATAAGATTTTTAAAAACTTTTACAAGAATGAATCCCAAGTAAGCCTCGTCAGAATTATTTTATTATATACAGTACCTGCAAAAAGTATTCGTACGATCACTTAATTTCTAAAATAGTTAGATTTATGAAGCACTATGACA
>JBBMKC010200975.1:0-14082 GCA_037834085.1 Bipalium vagum | reverse complement strand
TTTGTACTTTGGATCAATGTGGTGTCGGTGATTGATCTCAATGTCTTTCTGACAAGCTCGTCAAATCCTACCCTTTTCCCTCCCCTCCCCTTGTCTAGCCGAAGGTGATGACAATTTTATGGTATTCACCACTCTATTTCTAAAGTGAAAAGGAAGCCTGGAGTGTAAGAATATTTTAAAACATTCTATTTTCTGGGCTGGGTGAAGGTGGGATTTGAACACCCACTGGAAATCATCCAAAGTTCAGTTAAGAATTTTGTCTGTTCCCATTCTTTTACCCTGGTCTTGAGGCACTCCAAGGTAAAGATATTGATTGGAGTCATCCACTATTGGGACTGGCTCCCCATATATTTTAATTCCAGTCCCAGTATTGAGATCTGTGTTAAAATATTCACATTTCTGTGGCCGGATTTTTTGGTCGAAAATCTCCAGTTGATTCGCTCTTTTAGAGCACATGTCTAGAATAAAGTTAATGCTAAGGCAAAAGGTGGACATAGATAAAGGGCATCCCTGTTTGACCCCTTTCAGGACAGGAATGCCATCAGTAGTGGTTGAACCACAATGATAAACTGTTGTCACTTCTCTATATAATGATTTGATTAGTTCGATTGAATCATTTTTAATTCCACTTTTGGACAAGATAAGCCACAGCAATTCATGAGGCACGGAGCCAAATGCATCCGCAATGTCCGTCCAGCATACATGCACCGGTTTTCTTTGGATTTTAGAATGCTCAATTATTACTGTGAGCGTACCATTATGTTCGGCCTATCCGTTGTTAGACAGTAATGCTTTTTGATGCTGGCTTAGCAATTTTCCTACTTGGAGCCATCCCATTAATCGCTTGTTAAGAATTAGCGTATATATTTCTATGCGATGTGTCCATAATATTAGGTTGTTTATAAAGGAATGTCGTTTTTTGACTATCAACTTTTAAAGCAAAAATTTTCAAGTAAGACTAAAGTTTATTAAGCAAAATATGCACCATTAGAATATACTTAGTCCAACGAGACACAAGTTTCTTTATGCCATTATCATAAAATTCCTGTTGAAGGATGAAGTCGTTGAAGGTATTTTTGGCATCCTCTTCGTTTCTGAAACATCTATCCCATAAGAAGTGGTCCAAATATTTGAAAAATGGTAGTCTGTTGGTGAAAGGTCTGGTGAGTATGCTGGATGTGGCAGGATTTCGTAGTCAAACTTGTTCAATTTTTGTAGGGTCAATTGTGTGACATGTAGCCGAGCATTGTCGTGCAATAGAATAGCTCTCTTTCTATTGACCAAAGCTGGTACACGTTTCAAGTGCATTTCTTCAATTTGCGTACAGTATAACTCTGCCGTAATTGATTCTCCTGGTTTCAAGAAGCTGTGATGAATTAGACCACGTGCAGACCACCAAACAGTCACCATCAGTTTCTTTTGGTGTAACTTCGGCTTTGCAAAATGTTTCGGAGCTTGATCATGGTCCAACCATTGAATTGGCCGCCGTCTGTTGTCATACATTATCCACTTCTCATCAGTCGTTACAATCCGGTCGAGAAAAGGATCATTACTGTTGCGCAAAATGTGATAAGATGCAGGTTCAAACCGTCGATTTTTCTGATTTTCGTTTAGATCGTGTGGGACCCACTTTTCGAGCTTTTTGGACTTCCAAATTTCTTTCAGATGAGTCGAAATTGCTCCAATTGTTACACCTAACTCTTTTGCTAGGTCTCTAACAGTGGTACGTGGATTCGCCTCCACCAATGCTTTCAATTCGTCATTATTGATTGAACTCCTTCGACCACAACCCTCTTTATCTTCGAGTGTCTCATCTCCTTCGCTAAATCTTTTGAACCAACTTTGTACGGTACGTTCGTTAGTCGTTTCTTCGCCAAATGCTAGGTTGATGTTCCGACTTGCTTCTGCTGCTCTGTAACTCAGCTTAAATTCATATAAGTAAATTATACTTAATTGATTATTTTCCATGTTACCTGAAAACATTAACAATATCGTTCTTTAAAATTAAATAATTACGAAATGCTTACAAAATATAATTTTAATTTAAGGTTTTAAAATGATATATAAAATATATTAAAAAAACACAAAATTATGGTAAACTAACGTTAAATAAAATAGATTTATAAAACCGACATTCAAATCTAAACAACCTAATAGCTATAGGCCACCAAGATGACACCAGGTGGGATTTCGAATCTTTCCCAGGTTTAAGGATCAGTTTGGTCCTAAAGGACTTCCACTGATCGGGAACTTTTCGAAAGCGGGACACATGATTATAAAATTCCCTAAGGAATATATAATTGGAATCGATGATTCTCCAATCATCATAGGTTATCCCGTCCGCGGCTGGTGATGATTTATAAAAAAAACTTTTAAAAAGCACACTCAATATCCTTCACATCAATCGATCCTGGAAATTGTGGAAAGTCTGTATAGAAATCCAAATCAATCCCGGGGGGACTCGGTTTCCTAAAATGACTTTCTAATTCCGCTTTCGAATGATAAGTCGAGGCATTTGCCGATGGCATAAAGGATTCAAGTACTTCATTCGGGTTCTGGTTGAACTTAAATTGGATAGAGTATGTTTTCTTGCCTATATTCAGCGATTTCATTATCGACTTTTCCTGCTTTCTTTCCTTTTCAGGAAATATTTGGGTTAATTTGGTAACGATTGTTCGTTTCTTATCGATTTGATTTATTATTTCTAGTCACTGTTATTAACAATATCAGAATTAAATTGATTTATCAAAATCATAATAATAAGTGTTAATAAAAACTGTTATTGTTATTAATATTTTTTCCCATTTTATAAAAAATATTTTTTGTAATCTCTTAAAGTATTGAGATAAGAAAATTGACAAAAAATGATATTACAATATAATTGAAAATAGTCAAAAATGAAATGAAAAAAATTGAAAATAGGCAAAATCAAAAAAAATATTTATTTTGCAAATTCGAAAATTGTAATTGACTGGTGTGTGGATTAGCTTGTGGTCACTTTGTTTTGTAAAATAAAGTTTTTGATTATTTCGATTCATTACTAAAAGAAAGCTTTAGAAACATCAGTGACAGGATCAGTAAATTGAGAGCTCGAAGTTATATACAATATTGACAGTTAGGTGAGCTACATAAAGTTTTAGTACTATTTTACTTTAACAACCCTGTGTTATAAGCAGACCAATCATAACACTAATTATGTCATACAAATCAATTTTCTAATATGGTTCCTTTGAAATGATAACGGGTTGGAGATCACAGCAAAGTTTATTAGGTTCTATTTTACTTTCGCAACATTAATACCTATATAAAATAAAATCTAAAAATAACCCTGTGTTATGATTGGTCTGCTTATAACACAGGGTTGTTAAAGTAAAATAATACCAAAGTTTTAATTGGGAAATTATCGATTGATGAGTTTAATATTTCTATCACATAATTTGTTAATAGAGCACATGACGTTTTCCTAAGTCTTGTCGGATTTTTAAAAAATTGTGATTTTGAAACGTCGATAGATTCAACTAGCTTGAATTTATTTAAACATGGTTGAAAAAATAAATAATTTAATTTTTATAAGATTTTAAATAACTAAATTTTAATTTTGAATTATCCACTAATATAAAGGAATAATAAATGTACTAATCAATTTACAATTACATTTTGTATTAATACAATATGCAATATTAAAATCACCACTAGAACACAGACACAGAAATACATAACATATCCAATAACTTGGTATGAGTATTTCGCTTAGACATACGTACACAATCGTGTTTGTATAATTCTAAACTAATGAATTATATCAACAAAAAATTCATTAATAGTCCAGTTTACGACAGTTCACAAATTATTGGTTGTATCCAAATTTAAAGAACCAATTAAATTCTTATAATTCAAGACAAAAGTTCAACATTATTTAGATTATTTTTGTTAATAGGTTTATTTTTGGGTATATTCTAAAAAAAATTTAACTTTTACTTTGTCATTAGTTTGTTATTTTATCATATCTATGTTTATTTTCAAGTAAGTAACAATTCGGTTCACAGAAAATTTTATCAATGAAATTTAGATTAGGAGCAGAAGCACTTAATCGATTAGAGGAGCATTTAAATGAACAGTCAACTAATTCATCAAATAATCAGAAAATTATTTTAAAAAACAATTCCTATTCAAACACTTCCAATATGGAATCCAGTATATTATACAATTTATTATCCAGCGATGAAAGTTCTGTTGCCAAACCGAAAAGTCTACTGCATCCAATTTATCAAATCAATATTGACCAGCCAATGCCTCCAAGAGCAAACACTATTTCATTTTCCGCTCAGCACCGTGATCAAATTACTGACAACCCCAGACCATATTCAGCTCCCCAATTGGCAACAGAAAACTCATCGAAGATTCGTAAACGAAAACATTCAATCATATCAGCAGAAACCAGTGAAATCCAAACCATGAATATTGTTAAAAACTGTAAAATTATGTCTGAAAAAACACAGTCAGAAACCTACGATTCCTCAATGCTTTCATGCTCACCGAGGTCGTTCGTAGAAGAACCGATGGATCTTTCGAAAACTACTGATCAGATTTCATCACACAGTCACAACTACCAATCAGACAACGGCAGAGTTGTGGTAAATTCTTGGCTTATAGACACAATAGAAATGATACATCCCAACAATGAGCAATACAATAGAAGTCTTGCCGAGCTGTCTGTTAATGTCAGGTTGCATTTACTTCAAGTAACTTGGCACCGTTTGATTGTGACCTATTTATACAATCATCTCCTCAAAACGTCTAGTATACACATGGAAGGATTGACGAAATTCATAGCATCTCTGAGTGGAATGAGTGACAGGTCGGTCTTGAGCAATAAAAAGATTTCGAAAATGTATAAAACCCAATTGGAGGAATTAAATAATATATTATATCAAATCAAGAAATTGAATCTGAACGAGAAATCCATGGATTTCCTTAGGATTGGACTGTTTTTAACAGGTAGGAATTTAATTTCTTATTTTTGCTAAATGTACGATAATTAGCATTAAAATTATTAATAATTTTTTATTGATAAGCATTAAAAAAAATTAAATTTAGTTAATGCTACATTATGTATATTAACTGTATATTTAAAATCAACCTTATTTAAATAAGACGTAATAAATTTATATTGAGTATTCGATTTATAAATAGTTTGAAATTATAAATATAAAAATGAAAAATATCTAAAATAGAAACTTCTTAAAACAAAAGGTTCGGTGAAATTTTAATTTGAATTTGTATTATTTATAGAAAAATTGGTATAAGCTAAATATATTACAATTCAGGTGAAACCCCCTTAGTCTATATTAAATAATCAAATATATTAAATTAGTTAATATACAGAAAATTAATACAAAAAATTGAAATAAAAATATTCAAAAATTTGACTAATTTTTAATGCTAAAGATTGGAGAAAACCCTGTTAAGATTGTAAATTAATGACAATTTTCAAGCAACATTTCAATACAAAAACATTTTGAAAGTACTAATTTATACAGTACGATAAAGTACTTTATATACTTTTGTCCTCCATAATGGATAAAGATGAATTAGACTTATTTTTAGACAAATTAATGTATCGTTTTCCAAACAGCTTGTAAATAAGTTATAATAAAAATTGAAAATGTTTTCCTTTAGCATTAGGACAATTTTAGGATATTTTTTAATAATATTCTAAAGAATTGAAACTAGTTATGGAAATAATGTTATATTTTTTCTAATACTGTCATTTATAGTTGATTTTAATTTCGAAAGAATCTTTTACCTTAAAATTTTCAAAGTTGAAAGAAACATTGGAAACATTAATATTTCTATCTAATATGTATTACGTGGTGCGTAAAAAAGTTTTGATGTATTTGGGTAGTGACGAAATAATGTTAAGAATTATTCTTTAAAAATAGTAATTTTTGTTAAGTAATAAATAAGTATTTAAATAAATGACAAAAATTCTTTTTTGTTAGTTTACAATAGTAGGTAATTTTTACTTTTTTTACTCATTTAAATAAATCTAATTTTTCTTATTTTCATTTAAAATATTTAGATTTCATTAATTTCCACAAAAGTTTTTATCACATTTTATATTGAAATATTTCTTGTTATTTATTTCGAGAATTGTGATGATTAAATATAATAGAATTTTTATTGTTCTCCGTAAATTAAGAGATCGTTTAAGACAAATAAATAATTATTAACCAATATGTGCAATGTTATCTTCGAATATTCTCATTTTTGGAAGAATATAAAAGGAAGCTCTCACCACCTATATTTATTTTAAAAATTAAAATATATTCTTGGTATTTTATTAATTGATATTTATTTCAAAATGGATTCACAAGCAATTATATTTTTTAATAATTTTGAAAAAGAAAAGATATTACAGGTTCATAATTAAATTATAAATATGTTCTCATGGTCACAGTTTAGACCTGCAAAAAAATCTTGCGAGGCCAAAAAATGAAATCAATTCGTGAAGGACATTTTTGTTGGCAGGTTTTCATTACCTATTCATTTCATTTTGGAAATCATTTTTTACTGAATGATAAATATGGCGGTGACCACTGTAGAACTAGCAAGTATTGATAAAATTATTTCAATACAGCGGTTCCAATATGCACCAGACACTTGATGGCCGTAGTTGTATTGTAGAAATAGACGAAATATAAATTTTCAGAAGGAAAAACAATGTTAGACATGTTTAATAATACTGGGTTAGGGAATATTTGAAATGTATGACATCCAACCAAGAAATGATTTCCTACAATATTTTGAGAAACACGATACCGCAACATTAATATCAAATATACGAAAATGAATAGCACCAATATCAATGCACTGCATACCAATAGTTAAACAATCGTCAAACTTTATAGATTCAATCACTGGTGCCTCCTCTAATAATATAAAGTGTTCTGTTTTTCTATCAAATGGATCTAGAAAGAAAATGCATAAATTTTTAAAAATATATATCATCATAATATATAATATAATGAAAGTTGGTATGGCATGAAATCATCAACACTGGAATAAGTTGAAATTTTATCTTCAAAATAATGCCGAGCACTATCCATTGTAATTAAATTTAAGACTTCCTTCCTTTTTTATTTAACCAACAGTTCTTTGAGACATGTTGCCTGAAGTATTTTTTAGGAGTAAATTTTTTTGTTAACTGAATTATAAATTACAGGAAACGGAAAAAATAGTAATCTGACGAGGCATTTTAATAAGAATTTAAAGGATGACTTAAAACATCCCACAAAATTTCTGAATTTTCGTATAAAACTCAAGCATAATGTTAACAATGAAATAAACTTTTTACTTTAGATATTTTCGAACGATTTTTATCTTTCTTTAATTTTCTCTATTTGATGACTACATTCAAAAATGTTAATGGTTCTATTTTTAGACAAAAGCTAATATAAAATTATAAATTTCCGATCCCACCAAACTGAAAGCAAACTTTTTCGATTTAAATCTGTAATATGTGTGATGTATTGGAGAATCCTTCGGTTTTATTTTTATAATCCTTTTTAATTGATAGTCTTCATTTTCAGTTTTAAAATGTATTTTCCTGCTCCGTTTCATTAGAGAATTGCAATCAGAAATTCGATTATTGTTTATTTCTTTTAATATATGAGGTACTAAAATACAACAACAGATAAATTTCAATTGTAAAACAGATTTCTAATTTATTTTTAACATTTCTGATATTCCTCTCGTTTATTAAAGATGTTATTGTCTTGTATGATTTTAGTCTGGAACAGAAAGATAATGTTTTAAATTTTGAACACCCCTTGACAAATAATGCAATCGGTCACAGAATAATCTCTAAAAATTGAGTATATTTTCATTAATGTTTTTGTGCTGCACTTTTATCTTTAGGAATTAGTTTCATCAACTAAAAAGATAGTACTAAAAATGAAATTGAACCCATCAACCATATCTATTCAATGTACCAGTATTAGACTTTTTCTGCACCAAATTTTTGTGCAGATATGAAAACCTAATGTATAACAGACATTTAGACAAACATTTATTAACAACAGACAAACTAATTAGTCTCTATATTGAAGAAAGTGGTGTTTACTAAACTTCTACAGATACAAGATTTAACTTAATTAATTCTTTGCTTAATTTGATTAACCTTAAAACTTAGAGAACCAAGTTATAAGAGATATTGAGAATTTAAGAATTAATATTTTTCAGACTTTAGATCTTAAGAGAAATAGAAAAACTATTTCTTGAGTATCTCTAACTTATTTAAGGTTTCTAAAAAATATGGAGATTAATTGATAAGAAATGTGTTAAAAATATATTGTTTTTTCGGTACTTTAAAACATCAGTGTCAATTGACCAAATATGATTTCTAAGTCTTAAACATGTTGAAAGTGATCAGTTTGTGTGGTTAATTGGGAAATAAAGTAATTAAACAATCAATATAGTTAGAACAAAGCAAATGCTCTTAAATACAGTTTCGATTTGAAAGAGTATGTAGATCTCCAATTTGTGAAAATTAGGGAATAAAATAATCAAAACAGAACTAGTTTGAGCAGAAAATTTATTAATTATTAAAAAGTTTTAATTTAAACTATTTTTACTTTACATTCGTTAAAAGTTACGATAATTGAAAAATAATAAAATTTCCGTGTACATAAAGAAAAGTAGAAAAAAGTATTTAACGGAAGTATCATTGGCACAAACGTTAAAATTTCTTAATCAATTTAGCACTAAAATGTTTATGTTACTTTAAAAATTTGGTTCAATTGAATAATTAAATAAATTGTGATTTAATTTATTAAAGATTAAATAGCATTAGCAATCAAGTAACATTTAAATTAAAATCATTGATTAAGCCTTTACCAAATTTAAAAACAAAATTCTTTCAACTAAGGTTACTTTAGCTTTTATTATTATTATTATTATTATTATTATAGCCAAAATAAATAAATTTCTTAAATAACAATATTTACTTTGAAATTACTTTAATCTTCATTTTGTGTAATTGATTCAATCATACCTAGTAATAAATATAAAATGTAATCGGCCAAATTTTGTAACTATAATCCTCGATGTGTACTTTCTCGTTTCATTTAAAAACTCTAGACAGATGCCCTAATTTTACAGACATATGCTTGTATCTCAGAATTAAACAAGGTAAAACTTTCCTCATTTTTTCTTGAATTGTCGCCTGTCTCAATAAGAATAATAAAACACACACTATGTTATACGTTATTTTTCTCGTTCTCAGTTTGATTAATATCTGTAAACCTGAGTCAATGCGAAATTGGGATTTCTCTGAGTTATATATTGATCTGCGTATGGAGGAAGCATATATATTATAGACAGGCTAATACACAAGACGATGGAAAAAGAAAATATTTTTTATTAACTTTTATTTCTGACATTTGTTTTTGAAGGTCAATTCTCTATGATAATTTTGATCAATGCGACTTTGTTATTTTAAAATTATATAAATATAGAACAAATTAGTAATCTGAGTAATGTGATATATTATTTATTCATCACGTATTTAATAGTCTTCATTTTATTGATATGTTGTGTTGTAAAAATCGAATTTATTATTTTTAAGTTTAAATGTTTAAAATATGTTGGTAAGAGAAATTAATGAATTTTTGTGAAATTAATTTTCTAGAAAAGTCTTGATAAATTAAATAAAAAATCTGTGATAGAACTGTTTATCCAATCAGAAATTGGCACTTAATTAAATAAAGATCATTAGGGATATTTTATAAATCACTTCATGTGATATTTAAAATATTAAAAATAGTTGATTTTTCATTATTTTTTAATTTGTGAATTTTTACAAAAATTAATATTAACCTATCGTATTTATTAGTAATAACATGACGGTTTTTGTGAATTTCTTAAAATTTCATTCTATGATTTTTATTGATCTTTTCTATTCACTAATTTGTAGAATTAGAAAAATTTATTTTATCAATAATTATCAGATGATAATAATTATTAAAGCAATAAAATAGTGTTATGAATATCTTTTCCAGGAAGTCATGATGAAATGAACAAAAAGAATTTGAATCTGGTAGAATTGTTTATCCAATCAAAAATTGGCATTAGTGAATTAAATATAACAATTATTAGAGATATAATTAACAATGTTTTGAAATTAAACTCGGTGATTATTGAAGCCATCTTTTACAGTCATCTGGATGAGTCTGTGGAAAATGTTATTGAACAATTATTATTGGGTCCTACTTGAATTTTGTTATACATATTTATGAAGGACAAAGATTTTGTTTTTCTTGTGCTATTATTATATTATACCTCGATAATTTTTTAATGTTTCTTTATCAACCAAAAAATGTGTCAATGCATGTGTAAAAAACAAAGATTTTTCAAATATTGGTTATTTTTAAGTTTTCCATTCATTGTGTTTTTGTTATTATTCGATTAAAAGAGATTTATGATAATAAATGGAACGTCTTAATTTTTGGTTTTTTTTTCAATTAACAAAAAATATTTATTTTAAATAATAATTTGTGTATGTGTCAGTGTGCAGTGTTGATTATTTTTACAGTTTAAGAACTTTGAGGTTAAACAAGTTCAAATATAAATTAATTCATGGAGAATGTGATTATAAAATGATTAATTATTGAAGATGACGTAATATAAATCAATGGCTGCATTTTTCTTATTTTTGTTGCTACTTTCTTTATTGGCCAGGCACTGTTAAGACAATGAAATGATTCAGTGAATAATATACACCATCATTTTAATATACAGTGACAATGTGTTTGGAACTATTCCTGAGTTTTTCCATAGCGGCCGAGTTAGTATGCAAAAATGGATTTCTGTTCACAGTTGGATTGCTTTATATGAAATATCTTTGTTCGGAGAAATTACGTCACAGTTGCTTAGTGAAAGTTATGAATCACGAGTTATGAATTTTTTCTGTTTCTGCATCGCAATGCTGGAGTACCTGCTCACTTTTACATGCATGCCATTATCAAGGAAAATCATTATTTTCGTTTTTAAAATGTATATTGGTAAATTATGATTAATGCATCTCATTTTATTAGAAATGCATAAGTTTATTAAATCTTTCCATCGTTTCTACTTGTTAACTGATTTAAAAATATATTTGTGGTGAATGTGTACTTTAATTTCATGAAAAACCTTTTTGGTATAAGGTGACCCAACTATCTTTACATGTGATTTCAGAAATGATGCGTAAAGTTGATTTTTAGGTGCTTTAAACATTAGATTAAAATATTTATATACCGATGTCTGTTACTAAAACTGAATAAATATTGTTGTATTTAATAAAAGGACATTGATTTGAATCTATAAATTGTTATAATTATTATTATAGCAATATTATAATAATGAATCAAAAAGTATAGTTATCAACATATTGATTTGATTCTTTAAAAATAATATGAACACAAAAATTGTTACTATTATACCTAAAGAAAGTAACCTTCGCTCGTCTATCGACAACTCTTCGTGTGTTGGGTTCGTTTTTCCAATTTAAAAACAAAATGAATAACTGAATAAAAACTCTTACGATAATACTTTATCCGCACCCTGGAAACTGAATCAAAACACTCACAATAAAACTTTATTCACCTTATCTCAACAACTACAAATCAAAATAAAAAAACCGTGAATCTATCATTGTCTAAAATGAAACGAAATCAAGTCCAATGACAATTGTAATAAAAAATAGAATCAAATTAATAATCGATAGTAATGATTAGTTAAAGAAAACGAAAACAAAATAACGTAAACTGATCGGTTTCACCCAGATCGACAATGGGTCCTCGGGTCATTTTCTAGGTTCTTTTTAGGTCACCTAGGAATTCCAAAACGCAATGGGTTCCCTTGGTAAATCTTGCATGTTCATTGACTGAATAAAAAGCAAAAATGAAACTGGGACAATTGAAGTAGAATTGGAATAAAATCTTTATCTTCTGACGTTCACCAAATAAAATTAAAACAAATCTTCTAATGTTAACAAAATCAATCTTCCAACGATAGCCGTCTCTTTATATAGGCGTGGAGTTTGAATACGATCACCAATCTCCACGCTCGAATGACGATTCCGAACGGCAAATTAATGTTTTAGGTCTTTATCAGAAATTATTTTCGAAGCAAAAATCTTCAGATCTGAATTTTTCAAACGAACGACTGATAGTGCTTTTATTAGTGGTTTTTATCACTGAAGACATCCTTCATGTTCCATAAATTACTTTGACTTATTTTCCCATTGAATATTATCAGTTTATAATTTTTTTGTCTAAACCGAAGAAAGTATCTTTCAAGTTTTTTTGCAAAGAGTCGTCACTTGTTTCCAGTTCTTCAGAATCTATATAAAGTAAAAGTTTAACAATTTTAAGATTAATTTCGAAATAAGGAGGATCATAAATTATTGTGTTAAACTACATCTCCGGTCATATGATACATAATTTTACGTTGAGAAGATCGGTAAGCGTCAACAGACACAATTGGTACGTATTTCGTTATTTAACGATAATTCAATTCCTTATTCACAACATCATATGTCAAATCAGAATTTTTATCAAGCTCTTTTCAAACTTTTGCCCCTTTACACTCCATAGTGCCTCTTTAACTCCGTTAGAACCGCCCATTGTGATTCTATTTCAGGACATTGCTCCTCTAATTTAGTGATATCAGCGATCTGGAAAGATTAAGCATGTACAGCCATAAGTTCATCTTTCACTTCTTGTTTATCGGCTAATTCTTTGGCTTCTTTCACTGCTAACGAATCATTTGGAATGGTATCCAAGAAGTCATTTAGCCTGAAAATTATTACAAATGAACACATTGACTTTTAACCATGCTCACCACTTGATGAGGATTGAAGAGTGTGGCAAAGGAAGATCAGTAACTTTAAAATATTTTTTTATTCTACTAGGTGATTTCTTCATCATTTTTTATGCATGATATAAAACTGTTACTATTATACTAAAATGTAGTAATGTGTGCTCGTCTGCTCGTGACTCCTCACTTTGTGTATCTCGTTGTGTTCGAAATACCTCTCTTTCTCTTTGAATATAAAACACCCTCCACTATACAATATCCGCTCCCTCAATAATCAATTCGAAATAAAATTTTATTTGTATCAACAATCACAAATACTAAATCAATCACAAAAAATATTAACTGAAATCCGGTTTTACTAAATTTAAATCTAATAATAATAATTTAATAATAAAATTGAAGAACAAAAAAAAATGAAAATAAAAATAATCAAAACGATCTCACCGAGAGCGTCCAAAAGGAGTACTCGGGTCACCCTCTAGGCCCTTCTCAGGTCGCTTTGAAATTCCCTAGCTCGCGGGATCCCCTTAAAAAAATCCAACTGCATAACTTTGAATAAATCCGGATGCCTAAGCAATGCTTACTTTTGATTTTCGATTGATTCCTCTGCTTGAAAATCTTCGCTTGAATTTTTGGACAACTTAACGGGAGTAGCCGTCTCCTTTTATAGGCGTTGGGATTGGTCTACGATCACCAATCCCTACTCGGAGATGACTACTGCTTCCCACTATCTCCACGCCGAGATAGTCTCCCTTCTTTCGAGGCTCATGGATTTCTGTCAGGAAATCCATTAGCCTGATAAAAAAAAATCCCCACGGCTGGATTTTCCTTTATTAATTAATCAAAAAAATATTTTTTTTGTATTATTATTATTATTGAAATTATTATTATTATTATTATTATTATTATTATTATTATTATTATTATTATTATATATTATTATTATTATTATTATATATTATTATTATTATTATATATTATTATTATTATCGAAATTATTATTATTTTTCAAAACCCAAAAAATCTATTTGGGTATGAATTTTCATGTTTCACGGAATCAAAAACGAGATGCAAAACATGTGAAATGCAAGTTACATACTTCAGACTAGAGTATTGGGTTAAGGAATAAGTAAGTTCGTTTTTAAAATATATATTTAAATCATAACAATAACAAGGTTATTTAATCTCAATCAATAATATATTCTCCATCGGTTTGAACAA
>JBBMKC010200964.1:0-14083 GCA_037834085.1 Bipalium vagum | reverse complement strand
AATTGTCAATGATGAGCTTTGGAGAATCAGCCTCCATAAGCTCTTGCTCTTTTTCTTTAAAATTGTTGTTGGCTGGTACTGGGACATCCTTTTCTATGGATCCCAACAACTCTATTGTAAATTAATACTTTATTTTAATAAAAATAAAAGTTTTAAAAATCAAATCATTTTCTCAGTCACTTCAAATATTAATAACAAAAACGTAATTAAGCAACCTTCAACGTTAAGACCTAAACCACGATAAGCTCCACTCTTTAACATCTCTCCATTTTTAGGATCTTAACAGTTACAGTAAAGCTAACCTTAAAAAATATTTCAGAGTCAGATTAAATAATATTATTTAATAGTAGATAATTTAATATTATTTAAATATTAACAAGAAAAAAATGATAGTTAAATCCACCCTTAACTAAAATATATTATTATTGTGAGATAAATTGAAAATTAGTCGGGTATGTAGCTCAGCGGTCAGAGCAGTGCATGCGCATGTGAAGGTCCCGGGTTCGAATCCCGGTATCTCCGATTAATTTTCACTAACAATTATAATTACAATATAATTGTTAGAAAGTATTATTTTATGACTAGTGCTTAGTTACTTATCATTAATAAAAACTTAATGGCACAAATGTGGTAAAATCAAAATTCAATATAAAATTTTAAAAATAATAAATTAGTTTAGAAATTTTATTTATAAAATTTTCTGATTTCTAAGAAACATTTCAACAATTTTTGAAAATTCATAATAAAAATCCATTAATCATTTATAAAAATATTTTTAAAGATTTATTATGAAAATCCGGTAGTGCACATGATACAAATAATTTTAAAAATTGCATTAACATTTAAAATGAAAAATAATTTGAAAATGTTAATTATTTCTAACGAAAAATTTTAATATTTTGTGTTTTGAATTATATGGTATTTTCGGTTTAATTAAAAAATAGGATTATATTCATTTTTAACGATTAAAGATTATTTTACTCAGAGAGTTATAAAGATGATACATGAAATTTGGATAAACGTAAAAATTTTAATTAAAAACTATTAAAACCTGATTAAGAGATGATTAAAAATATCTTTCTTTCTAAAACAATTTTAATTATATTTAGTTATACATTATACGCTCTTGACGACCTATGTAATACCGCGAAATTCAAATTTATTAATTTGATAAATTTTATCAATGTAAGTTTATTTGATTCAAATGGTTTGGTTAGATGATGTATCTTATTTTGCGTTTATGATTGTTTGTTAATATTTTCAAAATAATATATTATAATAGTAAATTGTGATGAGATTCGAAAAAAACTAGTTTGAAAAAAATATAGTGTAATGATTTAAACATTTGTAGATGCTTCCTAGTAATTATCATCCAATTCTTCAACCTAAACATGGTCAGAATGGAATTGGACATTTAGAACATGGTTATTTATTCATTAATGTTACTTAACATCATTTACGTTTCTTAGATCACATTGTTTCTTATTTGAATCATAACAAGAGGCTGAATTGCGGCCCATTATCAGAAAAAGATCAAGATAATAGAGATCAAAAGTTACTAAAGAAAAAACTCAAGAAACTCAAAAAGCATCAAATGGTGTGTAACGTCAGCGGAACAAGATTTGAAATAGGTTATATTGATATTTTAATATATTCAATATTTGGAAATCGCTTATTTTATTTTGATAAAACGAATATCTAGAGAAAAATCAAAATAGGCAAATGATCTTCCGTCATTTTCTTGAATCACTTCACCACTACCAATGTCTACCGTAATAGGATAATCATAATAATAACGTTTCTCCTTTGATCAGAAAACTTTTTTCGATAATTATTCAATTTTCCTGTAATTTGAATCGAAAATTATTAACAAATAAAAAATTTGTTAATTATATTGTTGCAAGCATTTTATAGATTCTCAGAACTTCTATTTTATAGGAAGCACGAATAACAAGGTTTTTTCTACTTATGTAAGACTGGGGTGGCATTGTGCACGTTGTTTTAAACTACTTCTAGAAGAGAGTTCATTATGGAAATTGAACAGAAAAAATTATTTATTTTCACGACGTAGCACCTTTTAAATCGACAATCTGTTCCCAGTTTTATGCTAGAGTCAATGTTTAAATACTGAAAAATTTATTAGATTCACCATTAAAGTTAAAATCATTTTTTGATATACGCTCGATACACTTCATAACCGCTTATTGCATTATACTACAATGACTAAATCAAGAATGCCTAAATCAATTCATTAACACCGCGGAATCAATAATGAAAAATGTAGAAATCAAAGAATGCAGATTAAAATGAATTGAAATCTATATGATAAATGAGTCAATGAAGAATGAATGACTTAAAGGAACCAAGACAATAAAATCATACTTTTTGGGATTGATCTCGATTGAGACTGCCCGTGTCTTTACAATGCTTGTCAACCTGGTAGATGACATGTCACATGACGAACAACTACCAAATATCCTCATCATAATTTAGTGCTTTATTATGAGTTTTTCTATGATTGAGTTTAGTCATAACCTTCTACTTTTCAAACTATCTCCAAATCAAAAATAAGACAAAAAATTTTTATTTTCCTTTTTAAACCAAAAAAATATTAATAATTTTTTTCGCTCTCCTTTTTGAGAATTGATTTCATATGCCAATTTAGTGCTAATCTAACATAAGCCTTCATAATTAATTAACATGCTCCTGACCCGGTCTTCTAATTTTCTAAAAAGCAATTCATAGCAGAAACAAAAAGGTGCAAAATCAAAGATTATTATTAAGCTCCTTTCGAGCAACCTTAGTCGAGTATGCAACGAAATCAAATTATTTTATAATTAATATTTTTAACATTAATATTTATATTGGGTTGTTCGGATAGTCACTTAACTTTTTTATACTTATCTTTAAATCTTAATTTAAAGCACTTGAGTCATTTTAAAGGTTTGGATATTCAAATTGCCTGGTAAATGGCAGAAGGTCTTGGAACAAAAATGACAATACATCATTGATTAAAATATTTATTACGAATACAATTTTTGGTCTTACTTTTTTACTAAAAAATACGAAGTGAATTTTCCGAACAACCATATATCATTATTATTATTTCCACATTTTGTTCCAAATCGCAACAATTTTGTAGACAAAACATTTAATATACAAATATAAAATTCTCGTTATATTATTTATCATTATCCTTAAAAATGTTAGTGTATAAATCTTTTGACGAATAATGTATATGATAGTAATAATAAAAATTAAATAATAATTATAATAAAAACAATAAAATAAATATTAATAATTGATAATCAAGCTCTAACGGTTGAAGCATGTGTTATTTAAAATAATTATTTTAATCACAATTTTAAGAAATATATTTAATAAAATTTTTATAATTAAGCATAAATACTTTAGTTATTGGTTTTTTAAGAATAAAATCATATTCTGTAATATTTAATGTTTAATAATAATCTTATTTTTTCAATTTAGTTGTAAAATAAATTTATAATAACCTTGAAATTATATTATTTTAACAAATGCTTAAAACGCATTTACTCTAGATAATATACAATATAAATAATAGACAATAATAGACAAAGTTTGACAATATGTTTGGAACCACCCTTGCGCCTAATAGTGAATTACGAACTAAATTAGAAGTTTTATGAATTGAACTATTTTAATTGAGTTTTCGTATAAGTTTTTATTCTATTATATAATTTATTATTATGTATAATTATATAATTTAGTTTTCTAAATTTTACTAATTTATATGAAATTCTAGGAAACTTGATTTCATAAAATTTTTTGTAGAAAGTAAGGATCAAAGTTATTAAATCTTAATTTTTATAAATAAATTAAAATTTTCTGAATAATATGTTCATATATCGTACAAATTATGAAAATTTGATGAATTGAGTGTTCTGATATGACATAAGAACAAATATAAGTGTTGTATTTCTTTTGACATCATTGGTAGGTGGTTAATATAATTTTTTGTCAATCAACTTAATAATGTCAGAGATTGTTATTAATTTAGTACTATAATTAATTGTTAATTAGTTGTCCTTTATTAATCCACCAATTTGTACTTAGAAAACAGTTATTTTTGATTATATAATAATATAATAGTTATGTATAATAATAATGCAGTGGAAGCTGTTAAATCACAAAAAAATAAAATTCTAGTTTTTAAGAAATCTGACTCTAAAATGAGAAAAATCCCTTGGTTTGGCTGGGGACACTAATAAAACAAAACATGAAAATAATAACTTTATTTTAATTAAATTTTGATTTTAATTCAGTTAAAAAAATACTTGAATTTGTGGGATTTACTCTTACTGAAGATGAAGTTTACAAATCATGGTACGTGCATTAACAAATTAATTTCTTTACTACTTTTCTTAATTTTTATTTTTTTTAGTGGAATTGTATATTTTTAATATTATATTTTCGTATTTATATTTTAAATCTGTAACTTTATCTACTGAAATAAATAATTATTTTCAAGATAAGTAAGGAAATATGATTTCATTAAAAAGACATGGTTTTCTTTCTTTATATCAAATCAAATCATTTCATTTTTTTATTTTTCTTCAATTTTTCTTCTTTAATTTTAAAATGCATATTAATTTAATTCTGATTTTCCGTAAAGGATATTAATATTCTATTTTTTAAAAGGATTATGAAGAACGATTTTCTTGTTTTTATGTGAAATCTCAAATCTTTAAAAGATTTAAGTTCAATAAAAATTAAATTTTATGAATTATTGATTCATTTATTTTGTCCTTAACAAAATGTCAACTTTTCATAAAAATATTTTAAATTTACGAGAAAATATAACCAAAGAAATAAAATTGGCATCACCCATAAAAGTTACATAAAACAGTCAATGTAATGTTTAAAACGTATATTTTTGAAACACATTTTTTATAAAATTATTTTTATTTAATTATGAAGATAAAATCAATTTAGGAAAAACCACAAAATAGATGCAAAATAAAATTGGTCGCACTTAGGAAATTATTTGTTACAGTTTAAAATTGCATCATGGTAAATGAATTAGGCTAATAAATTGGTGTTATACTATTAGACCAGGGTTTCCCAACCTTTCACCATAAAATACAATTAATTCTACTAATAAATTATTATTAATAACAAAACATTTATTCAATCACCAAATCTTAATGAGACTGTTGATACTGTAACTCATTGACTAGCTTTAAAATACGTGGTTGCGTTTGTGTTAATGCCAACATAATTTCGGCATTAACATTAAATCAGTTTCTTGCTTTGCTTTTCAATTGCAGAAGTGTTGAAAATCCACTCTCACATAGATATGTTGAAGCAAAGGGAAGTAAAATTCTAAACGCAATCATTGACTTTTTGATATGAGTGATACATAGCACACCAGAACTGAGTTAGCAAATTTTCGTCATATGAGTGGCGAGAGGCAGAATCGTTCCGAAAGTCCAAGAATTCATTTTGCACATCATCAGGAATACTGGATATATCAATGGAATTAGCAAATGTATATCGTACTAGTAAAGCTTCTTCCTTAGTCAACTCAGGGAAATAATACCCAAGCTAATTTTCAAGAGATTGAAGGTGTTTTGTGATCTCTTTTTTTAAATGGACATTGGTTTCGCATTTAAATTCTTCTATTATACTGGATAGTTTTTCAAACATTACCATGTTTCCTGTATCCATTTTACTTCGCCAGTTTTGCAGTTTGGCTATGAATGCTCTAAGATTGTCTTGAAATTCAATAATAGTTAAATCTCTTCCTTGTAATCTAAGATTCAGGATATTTTGTTGTTCTAATATATCTGATAGATAAGTGATTCTACACAACGAAGACTGATCATCAAAATATTCCGCAAATTCATTTTTTCCTTGCACTTCCATAAATATTTTGATGTTTTCTTTCAACTCATAAAAACGACCGACCATATTTCCTTTTGATAACTATCGCACTTCAGCAAAAAAAAAGAACCTCGTGATCAGAGTTCATGTCTTTGCATAATTGCTTAAAAAGACGACTGTTTAGAGATCCAATCTGATCAAAGAATCAAGTGCCTCTTTCATTGGAGTTGGAAAAGTTTTACAAGCTACAGCGCGACCCACAGGTTGGGAAACCCTGTATTAGACATTAATAATTAAACAAGTTCGTTTACGTAATATTGATTTTCGAAAACATTCTGGAAGAAGATTATCGGAAGAAAAAATAAAGATAGTTGTTTATTGAAATGAATGCTTCTCTAATCGCCAAATCACACTGAATCATAACTGGTGAGGTGTAAAACAATGGAAAATAATTTGACAGTATCATTGATTTGAAAAACCGCATTAGAAAGGAGTTGAATGGTATTATATTGGATATCCTTCAGATCGACTTTATGAAGTCAAAAAATGGTGGTAACACAAAATATTAAGTGATTCATTCTATAGATAATAATTAGTTTTGTATATATTATGTTCATCTATAATATATAAAAATGTAATGAGGTCAATTTTATTTCGGTGCCAAAATCAATATTTTTGTACATAAAATTTTTCTTATCAATATATTTATGGCCAGCTATTTTCCATAAAATGTTGAATTTTCCATAGATTATATTATCTTTCCATAGACATTAAAATTAAACCATAGATTTTAAAGTTTTTACATAAATTAATGAAAAATTCATAGATTTTAAGATTTTTTCAATTAAAAAAAAATATTCCATATATTCCATATTTTCAATATATTTGATTTTTTATATCACTTTTTATGGGTGAGATCAATTTTATTTCGTTGGGTTTATAACAAGTCCTTAAAAAATTAACCAACAATAATATGCCCAAGTTTTGTTTTATTATAATCCATATAAATTTATACTTTTTTTTCAAAAATATATTTGGTATTCAATATTTGTAACTGGAGCTTTTCAGAACGAATTTAAATATTGGTTAAAAATTGCAGATTTATTCGGAAGAAATTTCGAAGTTTCATTATTGTAGTGCCGATTTATCGATAATAAATTATAATATTCAAATTATATTGATAATCGACATTAAATAGAAAGACTTGAAATATTGATACTTATATGATTGTTATAGTATTTAACAATATTGATAAAGTTACAATATTTAATTTAATCTGTGGTAGTAATTTAAAAACCGACCACTGTTTTTCATCATAAGATCATCTTATTATTAGATCAACAAGTTTTATATTAATGGGTATTATATTTATTTATGTTACAATTTCTATGAAGTTTTAAATCAAATGAAATTAATTATTTCTAAAAAAAAAGAAACTGCATTGTAATATGAAAAATAAAGAAATTCTAATAACACCTTTTATCAACTTATCTCGTAATATATGATGGTATCTTATAAAAACAAGATCTTTTTATGTAAGGAAAAATAACGATTCTGATCACAATGATTTTCTTTTACTAATCTAGTTAGAACATAATTTTTTAATTTTTTTAAATTTTCCCTGTAATTTACTAAAATTAAATAATAATCATAAAAATATAGTGGCAAAAAATAACACCTAAATTTAAGTTATATTTTAGATGCATAAATTACAAATATGAGAAAAAGAGAATTACAATAACTAAACAAATCATGTTTGATAATCAAATACATGCTGGGAAATCAAATAAGGTTATTTCCTAATCTTGGAATGTTTCCTTATCAAATATTCAAAAAATAGGAAATAAAATAACTGAAGGAGATAATTATTCAAAGATATATTATATATAATAAAGGAAAAGGATTGAAAATTTTCAGCGAAATTTAGAAAAGGTACTAAGGATATACACTTTCACAATCTTAAGAAAAAAAATGAAAGAGAAAGTGGAAAGGATTATGAGAGGTTATGAAGGAAATTTTCTTACAACTTTTAGCATGCAAGAAGCTTACTGCCAAATTCTTTGGCAAGACAACCATTTATATGAATAAGAATTTTTTGAAATTTTTTAGTAAATATGAAATTAAAATTTTTCTTACTTATTATTTTTTACTTTTTATTAAAAATTATATAATTATAGAGAAACTTACATTAATGAATAATAAGTAGTTGATATTAACGAATAACCATATATCATAGAGCCTATAATATAATAAAATAATCTTCATTCATATGATTAATAAAATTTGAGGTAAATTTCTTTCAAAATTAATTACTTTTTCTAAATAATCATAGATTTCCTTAACTTTACAGAAAAACGAAAATAATGATAAAATTATAATTATTTATATATTTTATTTTGTGAAAATGAAAAATCTTGTTGGTAATTATAGATAAATACAATTAACAATCTACTTTAATGGATGAAGAAAAATTTTAAAAAATGAAAATATTTTTAATTAATTTGATTTATTTATATTTTTGACTACTGCTACATATTCTTTAGTTACCTGATTTGGACTGATAGCTTCATATCTCAAGAACGATTAACAGAACTGAAATCTTATCAGCGCATAAATCATTTTATGGGAATGGTTGAGATATGTAGAAAGGACTTTTTTGCTAAAAAGTTTTCCAAGTATTAGAATTATTTTGTTTTCTGTAATATTATTGATATTTAACAACATAAAATCTAAAATGGAAGTCCACAATCATTTCAATTAATACTAAAAGCTTTATAATGACCGTATTTTGTTATAGAGGTTATCTTAAGAAGCCTAATGTGATATTTTATTGGTTTTTAAAGTTCAAAATCAAACGAAAAATAAAAAAATTAATGACAGTATTTTCCATTGTTCTCTATGATCTTATGTCATCTTAGAGGTAAATTCATGTCATGTTCATATAAAGTGAATGACTTCGACAAAAATAAATTTTCGCCTGTGCCTTTAATATTCTCTTCATTTGAAAATTCTTTTCTACTCAGGTAATTTTGATACCTGAACCAATAACTAGGTGACGGGTCAAGAAAATTGCAACCATAAAGTTAAACTATTATAGTACTATAGTAATAGTAATAATCAAGCTTATATACTTGAGTTTTTTTTATAGATATTAATTTAATTGATTTTTTCGGCATAAGAACATAGTTTATATGAGGACTTAGTATCTCAGTATTTCCAAAGATCTCCATTAAGTGAAATGAACGAAGAGTTTACCTTAAAATTTGTCTCGCCTTTCAGAGTTGTTAAAATCAACGAGAAAAAACAACCAAGTAGACAGCAATCATCATCAGTTTAAGAAAAAGAATTCCACTATCTATAAAAAATAATATCGAACTTTAATTTATCAACTTTCACTTGGAAATTGTGGTATAATTCCGAAGCTCATAAATAATTAATATTTAATTTTTATTTAATGATCTTCTAATATTTTTTCGTACATTCTCGCTTGTCTTTACTGTTTATTCTTCAGTTATGAACGTGTTCCAAATAATAAAAAATATTAATTTCTTACATTATTACATGTTCATCATTAATTGAATCTGTTAGAAACAACAATTTTCTCCAACTGACCAGAGCAACGATAGGGAGAGAGGATTCAAATTGGAATTGACGATAAGTAATTTATTTGAGAAAAGGAATTTGATATTCTATAGAGGATGTGAATGAAATATAATAATAATAATAAAAATTTATTATTTTTCATAAATTATCAAATAACAAAAATATATTATTTTGTAAAAATGATTAATGGTCAAAATTTTTAAATTAATTATTTCTTTTAATTTTGTAATAATAATTTTTGGAAAATATAAAATGATAATTTAAGCAAGTTATTATTATATACAGGGGTTGGACAAAAATAATGGAGGCACCTTGAAAATTAACAAAATAGATTTATTTTAATATGGTGTAGAGGTTCACCTTTTGCGGCAATTACAACCTCAATTTTTCGAGAGGTATTCATATTCCAATTGTGAATTTTTATCAAAGGAATGTTTGTCAATTCTTTTTTTAAAAGACACTTCAGTTCTTTTTAGAGACGATGGCGGCAGAAATAGACATCTAACTTGAATGTTTGAAAGATGGTATTCCACTCCGGAAATAGTTCTTGAACCATAGGATGAACATGATCACCTAAAATTCTTAAATACTCTCGGCTGTTCATTCTTCTATGAAGGCAAATCATTGTCTCTTTGGATTTCCAAGAAATGGCATCGCAGATCATCACAGAACCATGTTATGTTTTACGCTTGGGAGAAGGAAATCTGAATTAAATGCTTTTATCGGCTGTCTCCAGACGTAAACTCGGCCGGTGGTCGGAAATAAGGTACACGATGATTCGTCAGAGAAAATCACATTTTCCACTGCTTGAGGGACCATTTCCTGTGGTTTTTACACCATTCTAAGCGCTTTGAAACATTTGTGTTTGAGAGCAGAGGTTTTCTAATTGCACTTCTTCCGTGGAATCCAGATTTGTGCAGTTTCTGAAGAACTGTTTGTGTGATTATTTTTAACATTTCGATAAAGAGACCGACGGTTTTTCTCAGAAAACTTTTGGCCACAACTGTTGTTTGATGAGGATGTTTTTCCTTCTCTTTGAAAGTCGGTCATTACTTTTGAGACAGTGCCTCTTGAAATGCCAAGCATTCAGATGGTTTCTGTTACAGTAGCGCATGTAGTACGATCACCAACTCTTTAAAAGTCTGATATGTCCGGGATTTTCATAAATTATAATCAACTTTTTTTAAAATATCTGTAAACAATCAATAATTTTATTAAACATCAATTAACAATGATAAAAAACAAAAAATATTAAAATACATCAAGTTCTGATTGTTTAAAACATGATCAGAGATTAAAATATAAAAATGTTAGGTGTTTCCATTATTTTGTCCAACCCCTATATGTAAAGGACAAACTTATAAGAGGTGACTGTGATTTAAATATTATAAACTAGATTGTTAAAGTTTGAAATGAAATTAAAACATTTTTTATTGTATTTATGCGATTTTGAAAACGGTTATTTGAAGCATTTTTATTGATTAAAAATTTAATAAATTTTATACCAGGTTTTCGGAAAAATTAATACGTTCATGATGAAATACATTTCTCATTAAAAGTTCGAATTTATGAAATATAAAATATAATATAAAATAAAATAATAAATAATAATAAATAATTAATAATTATAAATTAATTATAAATATTTTATATCATACTATCATCATGAAGATTTCTGACTGTAAACTAATTTTTGAACAAATTATAATAACTGAAATTTAATTTACCTGAAACTTTACAGTATTAACACTAGAAAGACCAAAAAAGGGAAGATACCGATAAGGAACAATTACGTCATTTGAGATAATATTATAAAAAGTACTAAAGAAGTCCATGTATGTTTCAACATTTTTTATTAACCTATTTAAACAGTTGATTATATGAAACATTTGAGACATGTTTTTGTAGCATATGCACCACATAAGGCCTTTTGAAAAGCATTAGAAAGCTCAATTGTCATGTTCTTACATTTGATGGTTCGGCAAGTATGACGATGTTATTTTTAAATGGAAACATCATTTTCACTAGACTTTAATTCAGGATATAGAATAGGAGCATCGTGCAAGATTGGATTCTTGCCTTTGAGTGCAGCACTTACCATTTGAATGTACTGTCGACTAACTTTTGAATTATATAATTCTTTATATAATAAAAATTTGACAAAAAAATATATAATTAATTTCAAACTAAAATAAATAAATAATTTTAAATATTGAAATGAAGAATTAAACTATAAATGGTGAATAACCAAGATAAAGATGATAAGTAAATATACCTTAGTACAATTGACCTATAGAGGGTAAATATACAATATATTCACAAGATCTTAAATGATTGATGGATTTATTTGAGTAATTTGAGTCAAAAAAAAAATTTTTTTTGACATTTATCATATCAAATATACTGTTCAGCTAAAATGAGTAAAGATGTTTGTTTTGAATATAGGATGAGAAAAATATTAAATATTACTTTTGGATAATAATAATAATAATAATAATAATAATAATAATAATAATAATAATTATCATAATAATAATTTATTAGAATTTTTTGAAGTTTTTGTTCGATTTTATTATTATTATTAAATAATTTAAAGGATAATCTCAAACATTGAAAAAAGGGAATATTTAAAAATAATTTTCTAAAGTAAATGAAGTAATATTTTTCTGAAATTACTTGTAGTAATTTATTGAACAAAATGGTTTTACAGACAATCATACTTTTATCACAGAAAATTCATATTAGTTAGAAGAATAAAAACTTTACTAATAATTTTTAATTTATTTTTAAAAATCTTAATATTAATATTCAAATAATTTGAGATTGAATGTAGCTGAAAAAAAAACAAAATGTTCTTCTAAATTATCAGTAAAATAAATATAATTTTCTATTATTAAGTTCATAAATTGAAATTATCTGAAAGTTCTACAAATTGTCTGCAATCATTTTAGAAAATGCCTGGAAATGTTTTTCCTAATTTCCTATTTTCTAACCTGTACGTTCCTAACCTCGGGCGACACGGTCTCAGTTTCATTTAGTCAATGTTAATATTAATTATTTTTAAAATAATTAACTTACTTGCTTTTCATTTATTTTTTATTTCGGCTTCTGGTTATTATTAGCCTTGATGAAATATTAATACAAAATTAATTAGATTTCTATCTAGAATGATAGTATAATGGTTCTTTTTTCCATTATATATATTAAATTAAATTTTTATTTAATAACAAAAACTATAAAATTAATTATCTTCGGAGACTCGTAAAAATATTATATTAATATTAACAAAAATATTTTATCATGATACATAGAATGTATAACCAATTCTTAGCAAAATTTTAGATAATCAAAACTCAGATTTCACGAATTCAAATGGAAATAATTTAAAAGTAAAATAAAATAATGGAAAAAATATATTAATAATAAAGTTATATTATATAATGACAATAACATAATCTTGAGCCTTTGAAACTTAATAACAATAAAGATAAATCCAAATATACAACATTAAATTTAAGAATATATAAATTATAAATTATAAATATAAAATAAATTATAAGATTACATTTATAATTATGTATAAGTATATAATAGTGTTATAATAAGTAGTATAAGTAGTATTAATTAATATAAATAGTATTAAAATTAGTTTAAGGGAACTCATTCAGTGTTAAAATTTACTGCTTCTTATAAAAAATAAGATTATACGAACTCGTATTATAAATAAATAAAAATCTAGTTTTTAATATTTAATGTATAATTTAAAAATATTTAAGGAAATAGAATGATTTCTGTGGAAACAGACCAATTATTATGATGTATTCTATTTATTTTATTTAATATTCATAATCTTTAGAATCCAGAAACTTAGACCACAAGATTATGATTATTTTCCCAAGACGTGGTTATTTCCACAAGAAAGTAATTTACTTCATAAATATATTAAAGAATCGAAAAAATCTCAAAAAAAGAAATATTTTATTCTCAAACCAGCAAACGGTGCCATGGGAATGGGGTTGGTAGTATATTTCACTTTGAAGTTTTGTTTAATTTTTAACATTTTACAAAATATATTCAATCATCAATAATATATAATTATGAAACTTTACATTTCAATGAAAAGAGTTAACAAAAGAATTAACATAATCTTTTTGTTATCTACCAAAATAATGATAAATTCAGTAGTTATATTACAATATGAAGTTAAACCTGTTTAAGTTGAACATCATTGGACCAATATTTCGTTATTTTTTAAATAAAAAAGTGTTCAACATACTCAAGGAAAATTACATATCAAAGAAGATTAATATACCATGACATTAATTCAATTCTCTTCAAAATATTAAAAGATATTGTTCATTTCAAAAAATCTTCAACTTAAAAAGCTTTCAACTTGAACAGGTGTGACTATATTTAAATTTACTAAAATATATGAAAACAATATGAAAACAAAAAATTATTAGTTAATTTTCTATTGAATAATCATTTTTATTATTTACCTTCATGTAATATTATTTTATAAAATTAATGTGTTTTTCTTAAATTCTAATTTTTAAAACGAAATTATTCTAGTTTAGTTCAAATAAGAAATGCATCATTATATCTTGCATTATTA
>JBBMKC010200953.1:0-14084 GCA_037834085.1 Bipalium vagum | reverse complement strand
TATAATTAGTAATTTAAAATAGTTAAACAAATTGATAAATTGTAAAAAAACATATAGAATTATGAATTTACATAGGTACGAACAGACTTATGAAACGGACTGTATATAATGTGGAACGTCTAAAGTGATATTAAATAAATTTTCATTTCAATAAAGTTTTTTTAATTTTTCAGCTTTAAAAATGTTAAATTTAATTTTATAATAATAATAATAATAATATAAAAAATAATAAATAATAATTTTTAAAAGTATAGATGACATTGCATTTGACAGAAATGATAATTGTCGATGGAATTCAGAACTTTTCTCCAGAGTTAATTATCTTCGTATATATTTTTTAGATATACCGTTTTCCAAAAGGTTTCTTTTCTTTTCTTCAAACGAATAACACATTGGAGTTATTTCCTCGAAAAAATTTAATTATGTTTTTTTTATCATTTCTTCATTATTTCCCATTTATAAATATCCATCATTATCTTTTATTATTCGGATGAAGAAAATGTTCTGGAATTCTTTTTAAAAACATTACTATATATTTTATATTATATTAATGATCAAAAAGGGGAAACTGGGATTTATTTAATTAAAGTAAATATGTTCTGGTATCAAATTTCAGATATAATGAGACGTGAGAAATATTTTTTCTAAGGAAAAATAAAAAATGTTATGAAATTAAAGAATTTTATTCTCTATATTTTCCTTTATCATAAAGTCTGACCAAACTCTCATAATTATTTTATAAATATTATAGACTGTTAAGGTGGTGTAATGGAATAAAATATATTATTTTGCATATTAGATAAAATCAAAAAAAATTATAAAGAATGGTTTTGCCCTCTTTTTCCGACAATAACCTTCACTCTATTTTTCCAATAAAAATCATTTTTTAACGTGTATAACCCGCAGACATGTATTAGTCATACGTATTACATCATTGATGTGTAACATTCTAATTTCAATAACCTCTTAGCATAATGAATACTCAGGATATAGGTAAGTTAAGGTATTGAGTTTATTATTTAAATCAATTCATATTTTGATATATTATTCTTAAGATATTGTTAAAATATATTAAAAGAACAAGGAAATCATATACCACAGAGACAAAACTAAAATTTCTTGAGTTCGCAAAAGTTCATGAATTTTGAGCTGTCGCCCGAAATTTGATTGTGATGATAAATCCATGAGGCAATGTAGTAATAAAAAAGAAATCTGTAAGTTTTACAAAAAATAAAAGGCACTAAGAGGACGATCAGCAGTATGGCCTGAACTTGAGAAATGTATTATAGGAAAGAGAAGTAAAGATGTTAACAGAACATGTAATAACGGGGGTGACGAAAAGGGGTACTAAGTTTGATCATTCATAAAATGAAAAGGAAAAGCAATTTTCGATTTTTTTTATTTAAAAGTACAATTATTTAATTATTAATAACAAGTAATAAATCAATTTAAATGGTTCATGCAAAAAATTGTTGAAATCTGTTGACGCCTCTTGGACATCGGTTGTATTGATTTTGTAGTGTAGAATTAATTCGATTAGCCAATGTTGGATGCTTTTAGCTGTTCAGCTATCGGCATAAAATACTTGAGTTAATTGGCCAAAAGTAATCTTTGGAATTTGAAAATCAAATATCAAACTTTAAAAGAGCTTCAAAATGGTGTTACAATTTCATGAAACAAAATAACCTTTCAGTAAGATCTACTAATTCTGTTTGACAAAATTTACCAAATGAATGGGAAATAAAAGTAGCAGAGTTCAAAAAATGTATCAAAATAGAATCATCAAACATTAATTCATCACAAATCGATAATTTTGATGAAGTACCAGTTATTTTGATATGACGGGAAATTATAAAGTTGATTTCAAAGGAATAAAACATAAAAATATCCACTAATGGAGCAGAAAAGAATAATTTTGCTGTAGTTCTTTGCATAACTACACGCGGAAATAATCTTTTTATTTTCTATTTTGTATAACCCGCAGCCATTTTTAAGCCGCAGTTTAATTATTCTGATAATGATATTGTTTACATAAATAAGTAATTAAATGGACAGTATTTCATTTCAAAAATCGATCGTGATGCGTGAAAAGATAGAAGATGACGATCACAAAATATTGTTTTTGCTCCCTATATTTATTCTCAAAATAAAAACAAAGTATAGGCAAACTCGTTTATAAAATGGAAGCGTTTTTTTGTGTGTAATTGTGATTTTGATGATAGACACATGTTTCGATTTCTAACTAAATGCATGAACAGGGAGCCCATTTGTGAGGAATATCTTTTTATTTGTAAATGATTTTATTACACTTGGTAAATTTTCTTATTTATGTACTATTGAAATCTGTTTAAAAAACTTTGAAATGATGTTACCAATTTTTTAAATGAGATTACAACCCCCGTATATTACATATTAACGAAATTATTTTATAAAATATTTTTAAAAAATGAACTTTTTATTAATATTTTGTTGATATTTTTTAAATTTAAGTTAACCTTCATATTTTTTCACCAAAGTGTTTTAAATTGTGAAACTTTCTTCATCATATCTCAAAGTTAAACTTGAAAATTTTGTAAAATTATTAGGCAAAGAAAGACTTAGTAAAGAACATCTCCACCGAAAGCGTTTGATAATTGTATTGAAGTATTGTCAGCTCTTTATATCACCAATCGAAAGTAGATCAGTCACAATGAAAACTTCTTATTAATTGCCAAATTCTAAGAGTTTTTGAATGTCCGAATTACTGGATTTGACAAAAAAGCAAATGGATGTTATCTGTACTTTTGAACTTCTTTTTTCTTTCAAAATTGTCAAACAATAAAAATAGTTGATAATAAAAAATAAATAGTTGATAACCTATTGGGAGATGTCTGCCAAGTAATGTGGATAAGGTAAAGTTTCGCAACCCGGCTCCTGTAATTTTTGTAATATTTGTGAATTGAATCTGTAGATTATCCGTCACGTTTGAAAAATATGGCTTGTATCCTATGAAATATTTCTCTGTAATTTAAATTCAAATTTGCGCCTTTAACATTGTCTCTTATACCAAGTTTTATATTATTCATAAAAATCTGAAAAAAAATAAAATAATATTATATTTTAAAAGACTTATCTGTTCTAATATTATAAATCAATAATTATAAATATATTAATCGAAATCATAATATAATTTTTCCTCAAATTTTGTACTAAGAAAATTGATAATGTTTTTCCCTTAACCTGTTATATATTTAATATAAATATCATTTAATGTGACATTTAAAATATTTTTTGTAATATTTTAGTTAAATAATTTCTGAATTGGAAAAGACCCTGAAGAAGCCTTAAAAGCCGGAGAATAATTATTTTTTTCAGTTGAATTTAATTTCTTTGCTTTTACAAGAATATATTTTTAATTAATTCTCTTTAAATAAGGGATATTTTAACTTTTCTTTTCGATTGTTTAATGTGGGAAGATGAATATCATGTGGTTATCAAACTCTTTCTTGGAAGGTTTACTTAAAGAACTTCTAAGATGAAATCAGAGTTAAATGAATCTAATCATATATTTTGAACCGGTCAAAATTTGATCCGATTATCAAACGTGAGGTTCGGTGGACCCTCAAGAACTACATCAACACGACATATCATTGACGAAATACATGAATATTTTGTGTCTGTCGTTGAATTTTTTCCTTTTTACACATTTAAAAAAACATTACACATTATTAAAATTTATTTATTCGTTTTTTGGTTTACATTTGATCTATTGTTATGATGTTTTTGCTTTAATTCTTTGATTTGTTATTTCCAGAAGCAAAATCTTTATATCGAAGTCCTTTATACAATCAAACACAAAATAGGTTCCACTTGCGGTGGACATTCTCCTTTCATTCAGGATCTTTATGATTTTGCCCAAACCGTATTTGGTATCACCAATGCTGAGCATAGGTCACTTTTGATAGCAGCCAGTGAAGAAAAGGTACTGAGATTGAAAATTTATTTATATTTCTTCAACATTTTTTCAGCCGCCCATTATTGTTCTCAATATCACCGTTATCCAAGCTCGAGATTTAGAAGCAAAAGATGCAGATGGTATATATATAGATCATTTTATTATGTACCATGCTTATTTTTCAAGTACACTCTTTTTAAAAATCGACAACAAAATTTTATTAAAGATTTATTATTAATCTTATTTGAAAAAACACCAAAACTTATGCGTAGCCCTGATATTATGATATGTCCATGGTACGCAATGATTCACGAGTGTTTTCAAAACTTTTCGTAATACGCAGAGTGTCTCAAAAGAATCTTTACTACTTTCATTTGCTCTTGCTTCGAACAAAGACATTAATGTAAGTACAGACATTACAACAATTTACAATTTAAATATGGTATCATTCAAATGACCGCTTCTTTTAGCTTTACAACTTTGGGCTTTTTCTGGTATGTTGCATAATATTTTCGCATAAGTCCATTGAAATCATATATATCTGCAGAAATGTTGTCTCAGTTATGTAATTTTGTATGGTTACTTGCACAAACCTTATCTTTGAGATATCCTCATAAGAAATAGTCAGGAGATGTGGGACACTAATGAAAATCATTAAACAAGATTTAAAATTTTCTAGCAATAATGCAATTGCTTTGCTATTTGTAAGGGATGTGGTGTCATCTTATTGAAGCTAAATATTCTCAATATAAAAATCAATTAAGAATATTTCCCTGATGTGTTGAAATAACTATCCATTTACTGTAACTGTCTTACCTGAAGCTTCGAAAAAGTATGGACCAATTACACATCTTGCTCATGTTTCACACAATACAAATGCTTTTGGTGAATGTAATGCTCCTTCCTTCAGAATATGTGGCTGGTTTGTAGGTAATTTTTACAGTTTTGTCACTAAAATACCACTCCACTCAATTTCATCGGTCATAATGATTTTTGTCAAAAATCAGAATCCTCAACAGATCGGTCTAACAACCAATTTTAATATTTTCACCGACATTGATGGTCTTATTCATTAGGCTGCTGCACTAAACTAATCTTTTAAGTTTTTAAATTCAAATCATTAATCATTGTTCGTGACAAACTGTATCTTGATAGATTTAATTCCTGTGTTCAATGATGGATTGATGAGGATTCGTTTGGTTTAACGATATCCTGTGTTCAATCATTCAATGTTCTCTGTTACGAAGCCAAACTTTTGAAATTCCTTAACCAAGTTGAATATTTTTGGTTTTGATGAGCATAAAGGTTTCCAAAATTTTGCATTTAACAACTTAACAGAAGCTAAAATTGACCTACCGCTGTGACTTATAGTGAATGCTTAATTTTTGAATAATACATTTTGATTGCCTCTGTTGTATACTTTCAAACATGTTAAAAATAATTTATAATTTAATATTAACTATTTTTTCCTTCACTTACTATAATTAATTATTCACTGATTTTAATTTTTTACTATTTAAATATTTATTTTTGTTTTAATATTCTATATTTTTAAAATGAAAATTTATTTATTTATATCAATTGGACCGGAAATTAATCAATTATTTAAAATATGATTATTTAAAGTTAATTACCTATTATACCATATACCACAAACTGTTCAATTTTACTTTGTTTTCTAGTAAATTTTATGCTCTTCGAGGTTATAATAATAATTAATTTTGTTGTAATATATCTGATAAACATGGGAAACTTGAAAATCAATGAGACTCATATAATACATTGCTTAAAATTTTTATTCCATCAAGGAAAAATGCAACATAAGCCACTAAAGAAATTTCTACGACATGGTAATATTTTAAAGTTCAGTAAATGCCAAAGTTGAGTTAGAAAATTTATATTTATTGGCTCTGAAATTTTCCGATTGCCTTTATTTCGAAAGAACTGATTGTTGACTTACTGAAGTCATTGGTTGAATCTGACCAATGCCTAACCATACAAGCCATGGAATTCATGGTGAATCCTATAATTCATTCTTGGAATTATAGGATTCCAAGAAAACCTAAAATAAATATGCAAGATTAATAAACAGAGAATTTTGGTTCCTCAAAGTCAGGAAACAACAAAATTCAGCGTCTAATAATTCCAGACAGAAAAATAACCAATTTCTATATACAATTATTACTGGTGATAAAAAATGTGTCGGTTTATATTGGAATAATCAATTTTGATCAATAAATATCTGAAGAGACAATAAAAACTGCAATTTATTTTAATCAATTGAACTAGTTACATAAAAAATTGATGTTCAAACGACCTGCGCTTGTAAACCGGAAAAGAGTAATTTAACAGTAGGATAATGCATGACCTCATTTCACAAGAATACCCAAAGAGAAGAACAGAAAGATGAGATTGGAGTCCCTATCGCATTCTCTTTATTCACACGACATGATTTCGTCAGATTGTTATATATTCCACTCTCTGGAACATAATTTGATGAATACATCATTCAAAGATATTGATGTTTATGAATTACCGGGTTCTTAGAATCTAAAAATAGAAGGTTATTCCAAAATAGAATTGACAAGTTAGAAAAACATTGGAAAGCTACAATTTTTAACAATGGTGAATATATATTTGATTGGCATGTAATTACGGATAACAAAATACATGTTATAAAGAATGTATTTGGTAATTGATTACTTTCAGGTCTACCTGATACCTTAATATTTACCAGAAAATCATTGAAAATTTCTCCTTTCAAAATGTTCCCGTGATATTTTGATCGTAGTTTTCTTTTAAAATAAAAAAAAGAAATTTTTAAGACTCCCTAAATCGTCCCTTTCTCTTTTACACCTATTTAATGACAAATTAATGCATTTTTGCATTAATTATAAACTTCCGGAAATTTAAGGAACTTTTTGAAAGAAGAAATTAATTTTTCGAGAAATTATATTTTTTTCACAAGAGAAAATAATGTCAATTTTTTGTCAAGGAAAATAATAAATTATTATACGTGATGATTATTATAATAATAAATAGATAATTTCATAAATATTATTTTATTATTTTATCCCAAAATTGGCACGTATTACAAAATCATAATTTTATAAATCGAAATATATGTAAAAAGTGAAATGAAAGAAAATTGAACTCGATCATAATTGTTGTGTTTATTCTAATTATTTTTATGTTCATTTTTTTCAAGTTGTAATGTAAAATTTCTTTCAAATTCTCACGACTAAACAATTTAAACATTGTTTCCTTCATTCGTCAGGATTCAGTGATCCATATGTCATGCTTGGCATTATTCCTGGGAAGAGTTTGCACGAGACTAATATTGAAGATCCCGAGACATTGTATGATAATCATAACTCGGATCCCAGTTCTCTCAACTGTAATCGAGACAAAAGTTCACGAAGTATAAAGAATTTCGGAATCAGTTTACGAAAGAAAGTGGGCGTCAGTGAAAAATTTCTGAACATAAAATCTTCAAGTAAATCTTTGGGCGTTAAGGAGAGTATCCCAGCAAAATTTATACAGACAACCAGCGTTAAACCCAACACAATGACTCCCGTGTGGAACGAACTTTTCCGATTGTAAGTATTTTCCCCTTTTCATGTCCTAAGCAAAAATCAAATGTTGAGATTGAAATTAAATGAAAAAAAAAATTTTAAAATAATGAATTAAACATAATCGTAAATTAAAATTTAAAATAATTAAATATATTCACGAAATACTTCAATAACGATGTTTCAAAAAAATAATCAATTAATCTCATAATTAAAATAAATGACTGATTTTTCAACTAATACAGAGTCGTCGAGATAAATCTGGAATTTTTAATAGAATTTTCTTAGTTAAAAGAAGGAAAAAGACAAAAAATAATAATTATAATTAAATAAAAACTGGTTTAGTATTATCCGATGTGATCACCATTATTGGTCACAACCACCTCGAGCTGGGCTCGGAATGTGCTGCATGCTCGCTTGACCTCCTCTCTGTCCAATTTCGCCATCATCTGTATAATGTCATCTTGTAAGGACTTGATTGTGTTGTAACTTGTAAAGCAACCACGCCCCGTAGTTAATGGCAGATTTTCGTAAAGCAAAGTGATTCTAACAGTGCGGACATATTTTGAAGCCATAATTAATATTAAATAATTCAAATTTGAATAATCTATTTTATTAATAAATTACTTTACTTAAACAAAAATAATTATCTTCATTACTCAAATAATCTTCTTTTAATACAACTTTGAAAAATTTCCGGATTTATGTCGACAACCCTCTAAATAAAGACAAAGCCATTTTTAACTGCTCAACCATTGTCATGAAATAAGTATTGCTTTCAATTTTGATTTGACGAGTTCAAACAAAATCGGATACTGTGGCAATTACTATGATAATAAAAATTCTTAATGATAAATAAAATACGATTTCTCCAAATTCCAGTCTTTTTTCATCCATGGAAATGAAAAAGGTCTGTCTCAATATTATGGGAGAGAAAAAAATCCATACTTTTTATAAATGATACAAATCATTGAAAATTTGTATTTTTTTCATTTTTGAATAATATAAATATTTTTTCGTGTGACCAGACAATTTTCTTAGGTTTTTAATTTTTCCCAATGTCATCTCTTCGGAAATTATTGGCTCGTAAGCAGTCCTTTAAAAAGAAAAATATGCATTAAATAATGAAAAACATTTTAGAGTTTATTACAAAAGAAATAATTCTAAATATAAATTATAATTCATCTTATTTTATTTATTCTTTCTTTTATTTTTCGTTGAACATATTTTAAAAGCATTAAAAAGAGGTAACAAACGAATTTTGTGAAATTTTGGGTCATAACTGCAAAAGATATTTTTGTCGGTATTCTTTTGAAAAATAGAATATGGACAGAGTCCAGACACCCTTTTGAAGTTGTTATTAAAGAAATATTAAATGTAAAATAATTTGAGGATAAAGAATAATAATGCGAATAATTTATAAAAATATAAAATATCATGATAATAAAAAAAAAATAATAATAATAAAATAAAAAATAAATAATAATAATAATAATAATAATAAGTAGAAGAAGAATAAATTATATTAATAAAGAATAATATCTGTCTAGGTTGGGAACAATTTCTTTTGATATTGAACATGTTCTCAGTATATCGAGGCAGGTGCTATACATATATGGACTAAATGGAATTTTATTTCGTTCGCATTTCATTTGGTTTTTAAAAAATTTTGTATACAGGTTTTTATGCAGATATTTCAACTGCCCATTTCTATTGACCAAAAAACCAAATATTCGACATTGACGCTTTTAAAGGCTTTGGAAAATGTTACCATCGAAAAAATATCATCACAATTTATATACTTTAATTTGTTTATAAAAATGAAAAGAATTCGTCAAATAAATTGAAACGAGTGTTACACTTAAATTAACCAAAATGAGAAATAGGAAAATTTGTGATCAGATGTTTTACCACAAATTTAAGTTTTGTTATAATTGATCTTTCGTGAATTCATAATTAAAATAGAGTATAATAATATTATTATAATGATACTATTATTATTATATATTAATATTATTTATTATTATTATTATTATTTATTATTATTACTATTATATTATTATTATTATTATTATTATTATTATTATTATTATTATTATTATTATTATTACTATTATTATATTATTATTAATACTATTATTTTAACTATTATATTATCCTTCTTTTTTATTTTAGTACTTTTATTTTTTTTTATTATTACTATTATATTATACTATTATTATAATTATTAATTACTCATTTGAGCTACATAATTATATAATTATTTAAATAATATGTATACGCCTATTGCTAATAGAGTCCACAAGAAGGGAATTATTATATTTCGAAATATATAATTAATTTTCTCCCTATAATTAATTATGGAAAGTCAGTTGGGCTTATTTTCCTAAAGTGAAACAATGGAGTATTTTAGAAATTAACTTTGAAGAAAAATTGGAAAAATATTTTATATTTTTGTGATTTTAACAAAGTTGCGTTAATAATTAGAAAATCTTTTATTTTAATATTATATTTTATGAGTTTTTGAAGTTACTTTCGAAATATTTGCCAAAAATATTTTCCACCTTTATTTTGTTTTAATTTCAATTTTAATATTTCGATACAATTGGAAATGATGACGCTCTTCTTTGAAAATAAAAAATAAATATTTTAACAATTTTATTTTTTTTCTTTTGTCGTTTCAGTGATATCGAAAATAGTCAAACTGACAAATTGCACTTAGACATTTGGTAGGTCGTTTGTTTTAATGCTTTCCGCCTTCGATTTTTATTTTTTATTAATAATTTTTAATATTATTTAAATTATTATAATTATTTTTATTTATTATTTAATTTAATAATAAAAATATATTATTATTATCATTACAATTTTTATTTTATAATTATTACTTATTATTATTGGTAATTAATTATTATAATGACATTTAATGATAATAATATTTTTTATTATATTTTAATATTTATTTCTTTTAATAATAATTTAAAACTGTCATTAAAAGAATTTGATGAAAATTTTTTTTTATTTCATATTGTACTGTTGTACACATTCGATCGTTCAGAAGGTTTTACCCGTTAAAGAATAAATAGAAATAAGAATAAAATAATTTTTTATTTCAAAATGAAAGTACAATATTAAAGTACATTTTTACACAAAATAATTTATCCAGTCTCTTCATTAACACATCTCTGTACTCTTTCTTTCTGCTGTGAAAATTTGTTTTTTGTTGGCTTTTGAACTTTGTCTGAATCAAATGTGTACCTACGCAGGTGTCTCTTTAAGTGACTAAATAAATACAAATCTGATGGTGCTAGATCCGGACTATAAGCTGGTTATAAAAGCAAATTCCAAAATCAAATGTTATTCGAGCAGAACGAGGTCGTGCATTATCATGAAATAAAACAATTTAGTTACCGCTTAAATGTTTCTTTTTATCAATTATTATTCTTTTAAGATTTCGTTACTTCTGATAATACTTTTCTTTGTTAACTGTTCAATTTTTTCCTAAAAAATCAATTATGGTTATTCCTTCTTGGTTTCAGAAAAACGTTTTCCATAATGTTTTCTCGTGCTCTCAAAATCTTTGGTTTATACTTTGCTGGTGAAATAGGACGACATTATTTCATGCTTTCTTGATCTGTCTTTGATTATGATGATAAGTCCATGTCTCATCATAAGTAATGACACCTTTAAAGAAGTCTTCTTGTGATCCATATTCACGGAGAAAATCAGCACAACTTTTCATTCTTTGTTTTTTCATTTCATGACTTAAGTCAATTTTGAAACGCAGAAAGACAATTTTTTAAAAACCCTACTCATCAATTATGTAATGAATATGTCCAATAGATATTCTGATCGGTTCAGGCAATGCGGTCATTTTGATACGATTGTTTTCACGGAATAAATCAATAAGTAGTTCAAAATTTGAATCGTCCATCTTCCCTAAAATGTTGAAATATTTGTTTTTAATCGATTATCCATCTTCTAACGTTGTTGATATCAATTGTCTCTTTTTCTATGCAAAACTGTATGAAACGCTGCTGTTTGATTTCTGCGCTTATTTCATGTGTCATAATTTTTAAAGTAATATATTTAAACAAAGATAACGATGCTTTTCTAAAATCGTAATTGTTGGTATTTATAAGTAAATAAGTTTTTGCTTATGCACATAATTATTTCCTAGCCTATTTGCAAACAGACAAAACATTTTGTACGACCTGATTATCACTGTGCTTTATTTTTAATACAAAAATATTTTTATAAAAGGGATCACGATGATGAAGAAAGCGTTTTCGATGCTGTTAAAAAGCTGAACGAAGTTAAAGGAGTAAAGGGGTTGTCAAGATATTTCAAACAGGTTGGTCAATCGGCTCGAACATCTTCAGGAGATGTCGATGACTTCTTGGGCTGTATCACAATAGACATTGATGTAAATATTTTTTTTATCAAGTATTTATCAAAACACAAATTTTCAGTTCAATGATTTTTTTATTCTTTTCCACGTAAAAATGTTAGGTCAGAGTTGAAAGATAAAACCAGCGAGTTCGTTTGCCTTTTTGTTACATTTAATGAGCCAACCGGTGTATCAAACACATTCCCGGCGCTGCTGTTCATCAAGGCAATAAAAGCCAATTTTGAGATTACCGCGGAAATGACATCGGTCCACAGCAAATATGGAAGGACACAAAGTTAATTTTTGAGAAATGGAAATGACATTGGCCGAGTATATCTTGAAATGTAACGATTTAGACGCAGATTGTGGCCGAAAATGTGTGGAACCAAAAATAGTTTGGCAAATAATGAGAACAGTTTTTTTATTAAAATATTTTCAGAGTTGAATCAATTTCATGTTTTCCATATAATCAGAGTGGAATAATCATTTTTATTGTTACTGGTATTGTATATTGAAATCGATTATTAATATAATATTAGTAATAAAAATAAAAATAATAATAATTATTATTATAAAAATAATAATAATAATAATAAATAATATATTAATTATTATATTATATTAATTCAAGGTTTATTTAAAATATATTAGTAAAATAATTTGTTAAACCCTATACTTACTGAGCTTTACAAATTCATCAAATTGACCCTCCAAGGAAAAGTTTGGCACATGTCTGCCTGATTATTATAAGAATTTATTTTATATTATTTTTATATTTTATTAATATTTTGTAGTTTTCTTTCATATTAAAAGAATGAAACTTTATTATACGATTATTATTTCTTTTATATTTCATTTTGTAAGAAGAATGCGATATGTTGTCTATCATGTGTTACAACATGCCAAGACTACATAGGTTGGGTCTGATCTTTTAAGTATGGTCATTTTAAGATGAAAATTGAGTTTGTTTATATACATTAACAATTTTAAACAGTCACATGTACCCATATGCAAGACCTAAAAGACAGCCATTTCATGAGATTCTTTAAAAACAACTGCTATGTCAAAATATCTCAATGCCTCTCCCAAATCTTCAAGTACCTTTCACTTAAGCAATTATCACGAAATAATAAATGATAATAATGAAATAGAGCAAAAACAAAAATGGAAAAACTTTAATATTATAAGGAAATGATTACTGATTAAAACAAAATTACTCTAGCTGACCTCCGTTCGGATCAATTAAGATTTATTTGGTGAAATTGAGCTTTTCCAATCTGCAAACTCGACAGGGACCCCAATACAATCCTTTTTATTCAACTGCACCAAATGGTTTTATCAACAATCAGATATTTTTTATGAAATGATCTCAAATTATTTTGTGAAACGTTCTGCGCTTTCCAATTCTGTTCTAATATTCCTCTTCGGCCAATCAGATTGACTGCTTTCAAAACTGAGTCTATTGACTCCAACACCTTAATCTGGGCAAAAAAATAATCTCTCTGCTGACAATCATGGTGTCAGATTGAATAGGGAAAAAATAATTGTTAAAAGTCTTCTTAAAAAAGATAAATGAAATGAGATATCAACATCTTTTGGTGGTTTTTAGGTGATCTTTTCTTTTATTTCCAATTATCTCTTTAGAGAATATTGAAGATTCTCAATAAGATTAAACCATTATTTTTTTCATCTTTAATGTCAATTGAATAATTCTTTCTTAAGAATATCCCGTCTATCGGCATGAAACAATGGTTCAAGCTGGTTGGACGGAATTCGAAATCCCGAGCCCAAGGAGAAATAGAACTGGAATTAAAACTGTCCACAAGAGAAGACAGAAACATTTCCGAAGAAAACAACTGGCTCGATATCTTACAACACGAGGACTTACTGAAAGTCTTCATAAAATACGAGATCCAATATTCAAAAGTATTATTTCTTTTAATATTTTTATATAAATAAATTTAATATATTCTCAAAATTCTCCAATGATCTAAAAATAAATAAAAACATATATTTTTCAATAATTATATTATTTTTTTAAAATTATAATGTTTGAAAACTTATTTAATATATTAAAATATATTTTTTTAATTTTTCTAGAAAAAAATAATAATTCTCATTAATATTAATTATTTTTTTATGTTATTAAAAGAATAAAATCAAAAATTCAATTTTTATTAAATAATAT
>JBBMKC010200942.1:0-14084 GCA_037834085.1 Bipalium vagum | reverse complement strand
GTGCGGCTTGTGATTGTATCACAGATAAGATCGATCTATTTGACTCCGGCCTCCTTTTGAATTCGGATTTAAATAAGAAATTTGTTGAGGTCCCTACTCAAATTTCTAAATTTTTATTTGCATTCTCGAATGAATTTTCTAAGACTATCTTCATTACTGATGTCATAAAATAAGAGTCTACCACAATTTTTAGTAAGAACGAAGCTAAAATGTGTGAATGGAAATTTGGTCTACTTGAACTTAGTTCCTTCACCTTCTAGTAACTCTAAAATATCAAGAACGTCTTTTAGCGAACTTTCAAGACAAAAAATCATCGATCTACTGCAGAAGTTCCCAGACTTAAGCGAACAACTTTTCTTGCATAATGGGTCCGGTGAAATAACTGAAGTCATGTCTAAGCTTCGTACTGATGCTGGTTTCCCATCAAACATTGTGTTTGCTGAGGGAAAATTCTTCGAAATTTCTGAAAGGTCATCTTCACTTGACTACGCATCAGATTTGCTGTTTGATTTTGGATATCAAGTGATGCTGATGACCACCACGACTTTCCCAGGATCCATGATGACCGAAATCCAATCCCGATAAATTGAAAAAAAAACTTATTTTTTATATTAATAAATTTTTACTCCTCGTCGAATTTTTTTTGTGCAACTCATCTCAGAGTTGCATCACTTTTCAAATTCTCCTCATTGATTTGTGAAAAACTAATTTATGATTAAGCTTACTAAGAATTTCGAAAATTTCTTTAAAGTATAACTCAAATCGAAAATTTTAAGTATGCAAAATACAACTTCAGATTTATTACTCGTGATTAATTTTAATGTAACCTATTAACTTACAAAAATTTGTCCTCCTCAAACGTGAATACTTGAAAATAAAATTATTATATAATTCTTAAGACTTCAATAATTCTTGTCCTAGGTTGTGTTTATTGTTTGCATTGCAGATTTCCTTCCGTCCGGAAATATGGTATACATTTCACAAAAATCGTAGATTATCGTGATTATAAAAATAAATTGGCAATTGTCATTATTTTGTTATAGTAAACACGCATGACAATATAACCTGAAATATTTGACATAAGCAATATCATTCTTAGTTTAAAATTTAATGCTCAAACATCAGTGTTTCTTGAGACAAATAAAATTAATACCGCTGCAAGACAAATATGGAAATTCTGAAGGAAATTTGTTAAACTTAGAAAGAAGGGATTCCAAATATAAACAATAAACCAAAGAACAACGTCAAGGTATATTAGAAAAATTATTACAACAAATAAAGGAGAATAAGCTAAAACACGGTGCAATCAATGAAGTTGCTACTGCGTTTCGAGTTTCCAGGCTAACCATTAGTAGGATTTGGCATGCAGCACAAACTCAATACAGAGAAGGTAAAATATGTGCCAATGTTCCTTCAAAAAAGAAAGAAAGATACGGAAGAAAACCTAAAGACTATTCAAACAATTTAGCGCAAATAAAGAATACACCATTAAATCGCCGAGGAACGCTTCGCAGTCTTTCTTTCGTAATTGGTATTCCAAAATCAACTTTGTTTGATATATTCAAATCGGGAAAGTATATCAAGAGAATATCTTCTACAGTTAAACTACCTTTAACAGATAAAAATAAAATAGACATATTGGAGTTTTGCTTGTTTAAAGTAAGTCTTGCTATTAATGGAGATTTGCTTTTTGATGATTTGTACGACTACTTTCACATTGATGAAAAGTGGTTTTATCTAACGAAAGTTAATCGTTATTACTTACTGTTAAACGAAGAATTGGAGAGAAACTGCAAAAGTAAAAGATTTATTACGAAAGCAATGTTCATGGCTGCAGTAGCTCGACCACGCTATGATGCACATCGAAAGAATTATTTTAATTGAAAATTTACAATATGGCCATTTGTTTATCAAGAACCAGCTCAAAGAAATTCTAAGAACAGGGCTAAAAGGACAATAATAACAAAAAATGTGGAATCTGTTACAGCAGTACATTGCAAAAATATGATCATGGAAAATGTAATTCCCGCAATTAAATCTAAATTTCCGCCAGCATACAAAAAGAAAACAATTTACGCACAATATGCGAAACCACATTTTTCTGATAATGATGCAGATATTGTCGCTCTTGGTTCTGCTGATGACTGAGACTAAATTTAAGGCACAACCGGCAAATAGCCCCAATTTAAATGTTCTCGATTTAGGTTTTTTCAACTCCATACAACGCTGCAAAATGAAGCTTCGCCAAACACAATTGATGAATTAATAAATTGTGTCCAAGATGCATTTCATCAATTAGAAGCAGATACTCTCGATAACGTTTTTACAACATTGCAAGCATGTATTGAGTTAATTATGTTAGCAGGTGGAGGAAATTGCTATAAAATACCTCATTTAAGTAAAGAAAAAATTTCGTCGCGAAGGTGGACTGCTAGAAAAATGTTCCAAAGAAGCGTACAAAAAAGCCAAATCAAATTTCGAGTGAAAATCATTCTTATTTAATTAAAATGTTTCAAAAAATGTTAATATAATATACTTGTCATGTACATTTTTTGATTTATTTTATCTTTTCGCAAATGTATACCATATTTCCGGACGGAGTAATTCTTAAGACTTCAATAATTCATGAGCTAGGTTGTGCTTATTGTTTGCATTATAGATTTATTGTGAATATTAATTCATTTTACTGGTACTCATTGCGTTAGTTCAAAATTACATTTAAATTAACATATTATTCATTACACACACGAAGTTCTGAGTATAAGTAAATTCGTAAATATTATAGATGATTGTACAACGACTATTACTACAAAATCAAGTTCATTGTAATGTTATTAACTATTACAAATATGAGCTGATCAAACATGATCAAAGAAATTTAATCTTATTAATTCATGTTATTGTCTTTATATGGATTCTAAACAATCCCCGTAAAATGTTTATGGATTGTTCACAAGATATTTCAAAGGAATTCAGTACAAATCTTTTTAAAAAAATCAAAAAATTGTTTATTTGTATCATCATAAGAATAAAGAATGCATCACATGTATTTTTATCAATTAAAAATTAGTTACATATTTCTGATAATCTGTCCCCATAAATTTCATTTCAAAAATTCGATTAGTCATTTCCTTTTATGTTTTCTTCTCACATATTGTACACTCCTGATATAGAAAAAATCATAGTAGAACAAATAAATAATGGTATATGAAATATGAAACCACTAAAAATTGTGTATAAATATTAGTTATCTAATTTCTTTATTACCTAATCCAAAGATAAACCTGTCTAAATTAATTTACTTTTTTGTTTTTCTTGTTATGTTATATTACAAAAGAAAGAAAAATTTATTTTTGAAAAAAATTTACAAAAGTAAATTTAAAATTTTTATTAAAGAGCAATATTATTTAAAATTTATTCTATAGTACAGGTTGGTTTACGCAGAAACATATCAAAATATCCCCATTGAAAGATCCGCTGACTATAATGCCATCCAATAAACATTGTGATTATTTCCTTTTAGGTATAAGATGAATCCTATAAAATAGGTAAGACAAAATATAAATGTAAAATCCATAAATAACACATCTGAGGTATTCAACTTTTTACATTATAATTGCAGTTTCCGGTTCTTCCTTTTTTAGTTGATAAAATTTGTTCGTCGACCAATCTTTCAAATATTTTGTTGGTCACATTATATGTTGCTGTAGCTGTACCCGCATTTTTTGAAATTACTTTTACCGATATATTTTTGTTCAAATCTCAGTGCATCGTTCTTAGGACACTTTTATTAATCGAGATTCGCTTATTTCGACACAATTTATCACAATAATTAATTTTATTACATCTTTCTTTGTATTTCTTTATTATATATTTCATCTTGTTTGATTTTTAAAAAAATTGGTAAACAACAACTTCAATAGAATTTTTTTCTATATATTTCTGCTTGATTTTCTATAAATTTTGAATAGAATATGAATTTTTGCATGGATTTATATACATTTTGAATATTTGTATGTATATATTTCCGCATAAACCTGTAATATACTAAATAATAATATTAAATGTTTAGAAAAATATAATGTTTATTCAAGAGCATTTGTTATAGAAAAATAAGCAAATATTTGATTTTAGTAAATTGATCAAGTCCAAATATGCACCGATAAATAATTAAATTCTACGTAAAAAATTTAATTGTTATAAATTTCTTATATCAATACTTCTCCGAAATACAATAAAGAAAATTGTGGTATAACGCATTTTTGAAAAAATTGAGTGACTCGTCGATTTAAATCTTGAAAAATAAAATACTTCATGATTGTGTAAAACCTAATAAAAAATATTAAATTTTAAGATCCTTTTGCAGTGACCGCTATATCAAAATGTCGACAATATTTATTCTGGTAAAACAGATGGAAATATATGTTGAAAAAGTTATAACATAAAATCAAACCAGAGAAGATTTTCAATTCCTTATATGTCAAAATTTTGAGATTTATTTATTAATGAAGGTCCAGAAAATTCTGAAAGAAAATGGTTTTCGAAGTTATACAGCAATTAATAAACCGTATTTGAAAATGCATCAACGACTGAAAAGACTTTTCTGGGTTATTATTAAATCAAAAAATTTATTTTACTGCTTCAAATTATATATTTATTTTTATATTTGTCCATTAAACATATTGATTGCATTTATTCTCATAAAATACCTGCAATGACAAGAAATTTCAAAGGCTTTGTCTTGCTGGCGCAATAACAAGATCCCAATATTTTACTCACTCATCGTTTTCTTCATACAGAACCAATGGTTGCTTAAACAATTAAACCCAAAACGAAGCCTGTTTTTGGCATGATGATTAAAATATTAGGTGTACTACTATGACTCCGGCTTTTTTTTTGCAAAAAAATATATATCTAAATAAATAAGTCGTCGTAAAATACGATAAACCATGAAAGTAATAAACAACGAAAAAACATAAGAACAATAAAAATTTTTAAATATTCAAGAAATTCAGCAAAAATATTCAAGTTTTTATTATTAGGTGTACAACTGACTCCGATTTTTTTTAAAATGATAATAAAAATCTTTTTTGCATATATATCTAAATTATATTGAATTGATTTATAAACAAAAATATCATATAATTTATAATATATCAAGACAGTTGTTTTACTATTCCTTGTTTAAATATTATAGCGATTCAAAATATCAATATTCATCCAAAATAAACGAAATTTACGGGAAGTAAGTCTACATTACTTTATTGCCAAGAAAATTGCAGCGGAAACGTACCGCTTGCTTCGAGATACCTATGGAGAACATGCTCCTTTGATGACCACATGTAAAGATTGGTTTTACCGTTTTAGAAATGGCCAATATGATACAAACGACAAGGAGCATGGGAAGCCACAAAAACAATGTGAAGATAGAGATTTGAGAAGGCCGTTGGACGAAGACCTATTCCAAACACAATCTGATCTGGCTGAATGTGACTGAACAATGCATCTCAAAACGTCTGGCAGCTTTAGGAATTGTTCGAAAATTAGGAATTTGGATCCCACATGAATTGAGAGACAGATGCATTGAACGGCGAAATCAATTTGTGATGTCCTTCTTCAGAGACAAAAAAGGAAAATTTTTTTGCATCAAATTATCACAGGAGACGAAAAATGGATTCGTTATGACAATCCAAAACGCAAAGCAGCTTGTGTGATGCCAGGTGAACCCGGTCCATCAACACCGTCCACGGTTTGAAAGTTATGTTGTGTATCTGGTGGGTGATCAGAAAAGGGTGATCTATTACGAATTTTTAAAATCTTATATTTTTAAAATCTCTAACTGGAGAACTTTATCGATCACAATTAATTCGTTTGAAGCAAGCTTTTAATGAAAAACGACCGGAATGGGTGACTAGACACGAAAAGATAATTTTACAACATAAAAACGCAAGACCACATGTTAATTCAGTTGTAAATAATTACTTAGAAGTTACAAAGTGGGAAGTTTTACCTCACCCTCTCTATTCAGCACACATCGCTCCTTCGGATTACCATTTGTTCCGCTCTTTGCAATCAGCACTTTCCGGTTCAGTTACCTTGAAGACCTCCAAAATTGGATTGACAGCTGAATTTCATCAAAAGAGCCAGAGTTTTTCTTTCATGGAATTCATTCATTACCTGAAAGGTGGGGAAAGGTTGTAGCTTCCAATGGAACACATTTTCAATAAATGTTTTTAAATAAAATTTGTAATGTCTTTTTTTCTTATTAAAAAAAGCCGGAGTCATAGTTGTACACATAATATTTAATTATATGAAGACGAGATTATTGAAATGTCGTCAGTTTGCGAAATTATACGAAACTATGGAAGCTGACCACGTCACTCTCATTTAGCAAACAGACGTACGATTTTTGTCTCAGGGGAAGGTTTTGCGTCGATTCTACGAACTAAGAGAAGAGATGCTACCTTCTGTTCTCAAGGGGACATGATGTTCCACGTTAGCATATCTGGTTGACAACTTTTACGAATTGAACTTATTAAACAGTAGCACGTAGGGTAGGAACGAAAAAATATTGACGTCAGACGACAAAATAAGTTCTTTTCAGAAGAAATTAACAATATGGAAGAAACGTGCAACTACAAGGAATGTGGAAATGTTTCCCATTGTCGTTGGTAGAAACTATAATGACATTCTGCCATTGCTTTTGGATCACTTGAATACAATATTGGTAGGTCTCAACAAATGTTCTCCGTCGATATGCATAAACCGGTTCGAAGCCCATTCGTAGAATTTGAACCATCCGAAGAACAGTTTACCTTGTCAGAAGAAGAACAGCTCGCTAGTTTTGCATTGACAGAGCATTGAGACTGAAGCACTCAGAGTTAAATCTGATGCATTCTGAATGCTGATTGAAAAGGAATATCCATCAATTGCTCAAATACCCCTTCGACTGTTGGTGCAATTTTCAACTTCGTACTTATGTGACTTCGGATTTTCGTGCTTGACCACAATTAAATACAAAAACCGATAACGATTATTGTCAGTCGAAGAGGAGCTTCGGTTGTGTGTGTGTGTCTTAAACACGGGTTAGAATTCAAATTATCTGTAGAAATCATCAAGCACAAATTTCACACTGAATTATTGACTACTACTATGTAATTGTAAGTATAACGACTGCATAGTTTTAAGTTCCTGGATGTTTGAAAATTTTTATGCAAAGTTTAATAAATTGTTGTTAGTAACGCTTATATAATTTCAAAGAGTTCCGAAAAGTTTGAAAAACACTAGTGCATATAATTGTAAAATACAAATTTTCTTTCTTTCATTATAAATCCTCTTTTTATGGAATGGAGTAAGTATTAGGTCTACAAATATGACTCCGCAGTTTTTATTTTTTATAATTAAAATTATTTTTTTGTATATTTGTTGTTTAAATAATATTCACTTTGTGCACTAATTATAATATAATAATTTTTTAAATAGCTTGCAAATCATTAATTATTTACTATTTTAGATGACAACATTTGTGCAGGAAAATAACCATTTGCGGGAAGCTTTATTATTTTTACTTAATTTAAAGAAAAATGCAAAAAATATAAATTACTAGTAAAGGCTGTTGGCAACAATTCTTTAGCTGAAAGAACATGTCGGGAAAGGTTTCAAAAAGGCAACCTTAACTTTAATGACAATGCCCACGGAAATCCACCAAAAAATTTGAAGACCCTGATTTACAAGACTTGTTGGACGAAGACGACTGTCAAACTCAGGTAAAATTATCTGCTTCACTGAATGTTTCCCAACAAACAATCTCCAATCGTTTAGGAAAGATTCTAAAGGTGGGAAAGTGAGTGCCTCGTGCATTAACAGAAAGAAGCCAAGAGCAGAGAAAAACCACATGCGAAATTTTGATCAAAATGAACAAAAGAAAATCTTTCCTTCATCGTATAACTTTCGATGAAAAATAGATATATTTCTCCAATCCCAGATGAAAATCTTGGGTTGATCCAGGTCAGCTGACAAAGATTTTAAATAAGGGTAAAAACGGCGGATTCATATTTATAGACCTAATATAATAATATCTTTTTAACTAAATCTTGATTTCTATTTCTGTTTATATTATAATTTAATTATTTATAAATAAAAAAAATTGTATTGATTTTTAAATATATTTTTAATTGGAAAATCTCGTATCACCATAAATACACAAATTTAAAATCATGGATCTCAAAAAAAATGTTTTGGGTACTCTACACATTTTAAGTCAAGGGTTTATTGATTTTATTAAAATTTTAAATATAATTAAATAATTTTAATTTTGTTTTAAAGTGTTTTAGAAAATTAAGTCTTCAAAAAACAACAGTGTTTCACAAACCTTTGCATGACTTTGCTCATTTCCAATTCGCAATCTACATGTGGTGGTATCTCTAAAACATTCCACAACTCACTGTCAGACAAACAAATGTTTCGGCATTCCGGACAACTCAATTTTCCGTGATCGTAAATGTGACTGATCAACATTTCCCCAGTTATGGAATTACTGTCGAAATTGTCCAAATTCGGCCATCGATTAACGGACTCCAATACCTGCCAGAGATTCCTATGTGAGCTGTTATTTGCTTCGACACCACTCCTAATGGACAAAAAAAGAGATAACAAATTAAAATCATTATCCAAAAATATTTCTCACCACTTTTTGATACACTCAGAGCAATATCCATGGCTACATGGTAAAATAATATCCATCCGTCGATTCAGACAAATTGTGCACTCATTGCCCATCGATGACAAAGTGTCAGTTGAAGATGACAAGCTTCTTTGTCCAGTGGCCTTGGAAAATCTATTATCAATAACTCAAATGTAATAAATCGATTCAAGTAATGCATGACTTGTAACATAACGTCATTTATGTTATAGTATTAGTATATATATTAGTATATATATTAGTATATATATTAGTATTATATATATTAGTATTATAATAATTACACTTGTAAGGATTAAATTTAATTAATATTAAAAAATAAATCATAAATATATTTTTTAATTAATTTTAAAGTAATATTGGGTTGTAACGTTCAAAATCAAACTAATACAATTTATTTATTGATTTATTTTTCATGATTGGTGGTCTTAGATATAAAGAATTTATAGTATGATGATATGCTTTCAAGAATTAAGTGCGAAATGTGCAGTCAATATCAAATGCCCCACAAAGATCCGAAGACAGAGAAAACAAAAACAAGGCAGATAAATCAGATGATGAAAATGACAAGGTGTACCGGAAACCGAGACTATCAAAAAAAATATTCAGGAAGAAAAGGTTAAGAAATTTCGAATGTAAAACGATGTAGTGAAAACAAAAGAAAAAAGAACATCTATGACAAGAGAAATGAATGTTTTATAACCCATGCTGGAAAAGAAAAGTTCGACAATTACATTACCAATAGCTATGACATGGAAGACCTGAATAAGATCACGGCAGGATACTCACCATGAATACTTAAATATTTATTAAGCAAAACGATAAATAATTTTGAAATGGTGTGATTTTGAAAACGATTAACCTGTTTTTTAAAAAATTGAACTTAATAAATACACTTCCCGTAAAAGTGTAATCCCTTTTTATATCACATACGTGATGACATAGATAATGGATGACTGAAACCCACTTGTATCATGATGATTAGGTTCTTTATGATTGCTGGTGAATGTTACCTGAAAAAAATTCGGCATGAACTGGAGAAGTTCAAAAAATACTACGAGGCTGTGCAGGAAGATGGTAACATAACAAACAATCTCATTTGGCTCGGATTGCTGATACCATGAAGGACTCTGGTATCGGAATTCGAGCTTTGTCTTGTGAATTGAATGTTTCAGCATCTATCATGAAGCTTGCACTTAATGAAGACCTTGCTACTATACATACAAGCTTCTTAGATGTCAATTCTTACCTCAAAAGCCTGGAAAAATTGTTTGACAAAGGATCAAAAACGTAACACGCAGAACAGATGGTTTGCATACTGTGCAAAGGATACTCCTCGAATCATTCAGACTGAATTTCCCTAAATTGCCATGGTTTATGGATGTCTTCTCCGAGGGTCATGTGATGCCTCCTGATGCATATTTTAAAGGTGGTCTGAAATTGAATTCAGATGCTAATGTTGATCTGTAGATAAGCCCTGGATAACAAGGGTAACCAATAATACGTATGGCAGCAGGATTTAACTCCTTGTCACATCTCGGGGAACAGTCTGAAATTTTCAAGACTTTATCGTTCTCAGCGTTTTGCTTCTGATCACTTGATGACAATAAGGCAATTTCAAGAAAGACACTAATCGTCGTGTCAGTACTACAAGCCTCAGTGAGTTGACAGAATTAAAGCAGGTTTTGAGACACTTCCATGGAAAGTGTAAAATCAGCATGCTTCAGGTTCCGGGGCCGGATTAAGGCTGTAATAGAAGCCAATATTGGTTATTTTGAATAAAGCTGTTTGAATTTAAACTACATAAAATGTTATAGTTACCAAGCAAATTTTCTTTTCTTGATGAACTTTTAAAGTTTATCCCAAACAATGTAATAATAGCAAATAGAAATCAATAACACATAAATTACAAAATAAATAACAAATTTATTCATGTTGTAAGGAAAATAATAGTCCATAACAAAAATAACCAATTTGATTCAATTTTAAAATCAATTAAGGAAATTAATTATAGGAATAGTGCAATCATTATTCGGATTAGAACTAATACAGAATAATTTATATACGAAATAAAAATAATTATTAAAATTTGAATAAACAAAAAATACTTGTCACACTTTACTTAAATATCATAGAATGAAGAAAAATAAAAGAAAAAATTCAAAAATATTGATTTTGTAAGGTATATATTACAATTTTTTTAAAAAATCAATTTTTATGTTAAATTGATATAGAATTAAAAAATCTTCAGAGATCTCAAAGGAATCCTAGACAATTTATGTATACTTTGAAAATAACATTTATCTTGATAATCGTTTGTCAAAAAATAAGTCCTTAGATATTAGATAATCAGCAGAGATAATTGAATTCTAATAATCAAAAATCTCAAGATTGATATTTTATTAAATGTTTTAATGGTAGATGAATTAAGGATTTCTATTAGGTTTCTTTTATGTAATTGAAGAGTAGAACTGAAATTGTTACAGAATCAATAAATGATAGATTGTATTTAAATAATGATCGGATAAGAACACTAAATAAGTCAACGAAACATTCGATATTTGACACTTTCGATTTGATTAAACTGATGATTTATAGAAAATTTTTCATTTAATATTGATTAGTGGACAAATATAAAAGATTGTATAAAATAAATGCGAACATTTAATGATGAAATATAATGAATGATAGGAATAATTGAGTGAAAGTTAAATCAATAGTTTTTCTTTGCACAACACAAAGAACTATTGATTAATGTTAATATGAAATAACCAGCCACATAAATATTTGTTTATAGTGGTGTTTATATATATAGTAAATATAAAGTCAAATCCAAATTTCATTATTATAATAGCTTTGTGAAAATCAAGTGTAACGTTTTTATATTTAAATTCACTAATATTTTTTATACTAAAAATAGTTTTGAATTTCCAAAAATCAGATCCTGAAATTTTCTACAATAAATAAATAAACTTTATGGATTTCTTTAAATACCTGATATTTTCTATAAAATCAAATTATTTTTAAATTTTGTTTCATTTACAACGTAATCACATTTTAAGACATCACTCAAACATTTTTACCAGGTACTGACGTTATAAATTATAAGCATCATAACTGAAAACAATGATAAAAATCAATATTCAGATATTTCGATAAAAATATATCTTATTTAAAATTGTTTTAGTATAAATCAATATTTCTAAATATATAATAGATTAATAAAACTAACTTCAAAAGTCTGCGTTAACTTTTATTTATCTCTTACTAAATTCTTTACATTTTCTCAAAACTCAATAATAAGTATGAGGAAATTTTAATTACTGACGTAGAAAGTGGTGTGATCAGACATGGATCGATAATATATTTTAACAACATTATTAAGAATATCAGAGAATGTCGGTCATGGTTGAAATTTTTATCTAAGTTTTTCAAATCGTACTTTGAAATACACAATAATAATCAATTGACTTTTCTTTGCCAATATTAAATTATATTATCAATTAAGAAGGATATTAAATAAGTAAACAGAATATAATATATATTTTAAGTAAACAGAACATTGATTAAATGTTTAGATAAATTATAATTGTATTGATAATTTGATTTTGTATTTTTAATAAAAAATAAAACCGTTTATGAAATGCCAATTACAGAAAATCTTTATAAAGAATCATACCCTGATGCTGATAAAGGAGACTTAAAATCCATGTTGGGGCCGTTAATATGAGCTTGCAATTTTATTTCTCTGTAAATAAATAGAAAATGGTGAAGTTTGAGAATTTCATTGGTCAATACACTTCCTGTTTTTGCATTTAACTAGAACAAGATTTAACTTAACAATAGCAATTACAGCTAATTAACATTTTGAAATTCAATTCGAGCTTTCAGACGCCAAAGAATTGAAGTAACTGAATCTGGAATGACGAAGAACTTCATTTTGATTTCGGATTTGTTTTTCTTAGCAATATTATTTGACCTAGAAAATAACAAAAGCATTATTTATCTATTTAATTATAAATTTATTTTACCATAAATTACTCTCTTCAATCATTTTCATAAATGTTTTGAATGACAGCTCAATTATTTCTTTAAACATCAATTTTCTTTTTAAAATGTTATCCCTCACATTTCTTATATCTGAAGCCATATTCAATTTAAAAAATTAATTAAAGTCCCGTTTAAATAGCCAATAGTTGATAAGAATTGTATAAATACTTTTAAGATAAACTTTAATATAATAAAACAATTGTTATTATTTTTCAAATTATTTATAAATATTTAAATATAACACTGTAGGAAACAAAAAACCGAACAAAATTAAAATGTATAATTTCTCTATGTAAACTTTAAATAAATAAAAATGTGAAAAAATATTTATATCAAAATAATAATTATATCATTACTGAATTAATTAAATTATAAATAAAGGAATATACCCCATTGTCGGAGTAATATATTATTTTTTGGACTAACTTTATATCGGCGTGGAGATAAAATTAGAATTTATGGGCTATTGAAGGGAAAAGATGTCTCACAATGTAAGGATTAGTGATCGTAGATCAATCTCTATAATCATATAAAAAGACAGATATTCCCAGAAAGTCACCCAGAAAAAGAAAAGACTATTGATTATGGTTTACAGAAGAAGAGATTCCCGATTTAGAATAATTTGGAGACTCCCAATACAAAACAAAAAACATTGTGATCTTAATGATTTAATCCATAAAAACCGTTTTATTTATTAATAAAAATTTTGGTATTTTAATATTTATTTTATTTTGATTTTAATGTAACGAGAATTCTTTCCCGAAACAGATTTATTACAAAATAAAAAATTAAAATATAAATCGTATAATTAATTAATTATTATTACTCATATTTTGATGATTCAAACCAAAAAATATGAAAATATAGTAAAAATTAATTTAGTAAGGACAACTTACTAAAAATAGAATTTAAATAAAAAATAGTTATGTTAAAATTATAAATAGTAATATATTACAAATAGAAATTTAAAACCAGTAACAAAATGTTACTAAATATAAATTACATATAAAAAATTTAATATATAAACAGAATCCAAAGGACAACTTAGGCCGAGAAAAAGAATTAAGGAAATCAGGACGCAGAATACATACACTCACAAGAAATATCAAAAGGCGAATCACGTGCATTAAGGACATCAATTAAGATTAATTCGATCACATAGATAGCACGAGACAATCACGTCCTGACCAGTATAAATTATAACTATAAAAGAAGAACAACAAATTTCCACTCAGAATTAAAATTATTTATGCCCTTTAGTAAGTATTTTGTAAACGTTATTATATTATCTATATCTATATTTTAATTAATTGTTTTTATAGAATTGGTAATT
>JBBMKC010200941.1:0-24471 GCA_037834085.1 Bipalium vagum | reverse complement strand
TAAATACATGTATTCATTATTCCTAATGTAAAAACATTTGAAATTCTGTTATTTCTGGATAGAATATTTCAAAATTACAAGTGCGGATAAGATTATGAAACGCACTGTATTAGATTTTTCATGTAACATGCAATTATATTTTCTGTAAAAATTTTAGATCCAGGTTAGATGCATTTAATTTTCTTACTCATCTTGCTAGATACCTGCAATAACATTACACCAGTTGTATCTCAAAATGCAACAGTAATTGGATTCCACGATTAAGAAAATGGAAAGCAGTCTAAGAAGTCACTTTGAATACAAAATATGAATCTATTGAATATCTGTTGTAAATATTAAAAATTAAAAATCTAAATTTCCCGGTTTTCTAACGATCATCTTATATACTGGCCATCGGAACAGTTCTCGGACCAAAAATGACACTGGCCGTCACTGCGCCATAGCATACGCCAACAGAGGCCTTAAGCCACATGAGAAATATTATGCAGATATCGAATTATAATGTTTAACAATAATTTTTGGTGTCACGAAATTCCGAACTCATTTAGAGGATTGAGAATTCATTGTTTACACAGACCATAATCCTCTAGCATATTTAGAAAACACCAAGACACTTCTTCTTGCCTCATTAGTTGGCATTAAAGTTGTGAGAATACAATTATAAAATTATTTATCGTAAAGACAAAGCCAACAATAACACTGACACATTATCCCGGACTCCTGAAAATTTTCTCTTACACAACTTAAAGCATATAAATATTAAAAATATAAATAATGATCCCAACATGAAACAAAATGATTGCTTATTTGCATATCGAAACGCAACTCATTTATGCAATGGTTATACGAATTTTTACCTTATGTACTTACGAAACTCCAATATGCTCATAGATATAATTTTTCAAAAGCCAATTAGTCCATATATGGATGAGGTCGACTTTCTGACAGTAATGAAAGAATGCATACAGGAAGCATGGACAAATGCTATTCTAAGCATTAAGAATAACCAAGAAATTATGAAAGATGCTTACTACAAAATGTCAAAAGTGCCTAATCCACAAATAGGTAACCAGGTTATGGCAAAAATTTCCGGCATAAAACGGGTCAAACATCTAATTTTAAAAGACCTTTCATAGGTATTGATATAACCACTCTAACCAGAAAATCCCAAATAGATTATTTAAATTGCGACCACGTTCGTGTGTAGTAATATTAAAACTCTTTCCATTACCTTTTTATAATCAAGACACAGACATGTAGTCTCTCACACACATGGTCAATCTTACAAAATTCCATGTACACATATCCGAAATCGATGAGTATTACGTCGCTAATTATATTAATCCTCCCTTAGAAAGAATATTTCGTAGTATATATAACCCAAACACTTATAGTAATTTATGTGGAGATTTTAATTTACATTCTATCACTATCATTATTGAATCTTTGAAAAAAGGTAAATATAATATCGAATTTGAACAATATACAAGACAACTTTTTTTGGTACGCACTACCGGAACAGTCTTATCTATTTACATCCCACATAATCGAACAGAACATAAAATGCTCATTCCTCGTCAAAATAAAATCTTAGCTAAATACAAAAAAACTCCTATCCAACGATATCAACATTGTGTTTGAGTTCAAAGCTTAGAAATCCAGCATAATCACAATGATAAAATTTTACTGGAAATTGTCATGGACATTTCTCATTGTCATAATATCTTTTATTTCTTTTAAATCGAATTTCTCTTTTAATTTCTTTAAACATTTAGTTAAACTATTTATATTAAATGTTTTAAATACAATTATCTTAATGATGATTTAGTCATGTATAAGATGAATGACTTATACCAGAGATCTACTTTCAATCTACTTGCTGCAACATATTGCGAATAAACACATATCTATATATAAAAACCAGTTCTCTCTCTAACTTTTATTCGCTCCAGCAAAATACTCTCCAATCCTATTCCATTGTTCCCAGCCAATATGTCCTCAGATGCAGTAATTTGAGTGCAACAATTCAATAAATTTTCATACCTGGAATGCATCAAATTCCACGAGGCTAGACCACCCCTGTTATCTTTATCTAAATGAATTTTGGAAACTTCGGAGATTCCTAATGACTTCAAATTCCAATTCACTGGAGAAAGAACGTTTTATGCTCACAAAGTTTTTCATCCGATGTTATCCCCTATCTTAAAATTTGGTTGTTACTTAAAGAGACCTCTCACATTCATATCTGAAAATCACTCAGTGATATTGAGCGTTGGTGACCAAAAGAGAGCTATCTTTGTAGATATTACAACATACAAGCCAAGTAGTCTTATAACAGAACATTTCCTTCAAGCAGTGCACCTCATGAAAAACATTGGTAAGGACATCCTTATGACGGTCATCCCCCATCTTAATCGATTTAAATCCAATTTTGTCCAAACATTAATAACAAATAATGTCTTCACAAACCGCATACATGAACCTGCGGCTCTCGAGTGAATAGAAGAAAGTGTCAAAGATATTCACTTAAAATTTAGAGTTTCCATTAAATTAAAAAAGAAAATTGAAACATAAGATTATGATTAAATAAGTCTAAAAGTTGAAAAAAACTCAGTTTTTTTATTATATTAACTTTATTTTTGAAATACATTTTAAAACATTATGAATATTAAAATTTTTTACTTATTTAAGCATGTATTAAGACTTAGAAATAATTATATCTAAACAGTTTTTACAAAAATCGTAAATAGTTTAAAAATTAAGTAATTTAGTTTCAAATTTATAAAAATAAACATTAATACCTACTAGTTATTATAATTAATATTTATTTATTTATATTTGGAATATTATATTTGTTATTTCGCTTTGTTTATTCGCTTCAAAAATTATTTTAGCTAATTTTAATAACTTAGCGATCTAAGGTATATTCAATTTTATATACTGCACTGGCTTCGAAAACTGCATAATTTTAATTAAAGATTAAATAATGCATAAGCCAAGTGTTAAATTTCGTGACATAAACAAAATGAGATCGTCAGATTCCGCTCTAAATTTCTTAGCCAACATAGGTTTAATTATTTCTCAATGTACATATCGATTACATTTCTCATTTAGATATTGACGATATTGATGATTTTATGTATTCTGATAATTTATGTAATTTTACTGATTTATCTTCCGAAGTTGGGACGTTTGAAGTGAAAAAAGAAATTTTACCTTACAATCATTAAATGATCATTTAGGTTACTGTAAAAAAATCATGCTACGATCTGACGGGCTGCATCGAAATCAAATTGAAAAATGAAATTGTGATGTCTGGAATTGTTTGTCAGACAGAAATTGTAGGTTTCATCGGTCAAAATCTGAAAACATTATATCAGACTTTTGACGAAATTTTAAAAGTAACTATGAATTTTCCATTTGCGAACACAAAATATTGAACTATTCTTAGTTTTCCGATTATAAGATAACGAAAAGGGTGATTATCCAGAAAACAAGCACAGGTTACGACATCGACATCAATTCAAACGAAAACGATGTCATAAAACATGTACAGAAATCATTTTCCAAATCGGCAATGAAAGGATATGTTTCCGAATCGGCTACCGTTCTCTTACATCGGTTATTTGCAGTGCGCGGCTTGCCGAACAAATTCTTTGTCATTGCATTCAACCAATATTGGGATTTGTCGTGTGCATCTTATGTAATTGTTTTTCTGTATTTAAAGAGCTTTTTAATTTGAAATAACAGAAAGAATTGGGAAATTTTAAATTGCCGATACAAGACCGGAAAGTTGACGTTAAAGGAATCGAGCGCGTGGTCTTTTCCGCTGAAAATTACGAAACGATATGGCGTTTATATTTCCGATCAGACGGGTAATTTGTTGTGTTGTCGAACCGATTCTGTAAATCGAAAATTTTGATTAAAATGTTGCGGAACGGTTCGGAATTGAGGAGTAATGCGAGAAAATGTAAAAGAAATATTAAAATTGTAACTAATTATCACTTTGAATTGTTTTTGTGATCAAAATTTCTAATTAATTATTAATAAAATTAAAATCAAAAATCAGTTAAAATTTTGAAGGAATTTGGATTGCAAATACGATTTTATAATTATAATAATCCTTGGGTAATCTTGCTTCATCAATTTTTTAGCTATGGCAAACGAATTGTTTCTGTTCTTAGTTATAAAAGGTTCCTAATTTATCTGAATTCCTTTATGTCATCATGAATGATAAATTAGATATAGATCGATCATCGCAATGAATTTAAATTGAAAAAAACTGCTATCTGAAAGGAGAATTTCTCTATGGTTTTTGAGGATGTAGTTGAAATCCATGTATTTTCTGAATTTCGGCCATTGTTAAAGTCGTGCAGTGGACGTTCATTTGTTGTTGATTAATTTTGGATAAAGTATCTTAAAATATAATAGACACATTATAATCCAAACAGGTAATTGTTTGTTATCACTCGACACTATTTCTTTATTTTTGGTAGACTACATAAATTCATTAAAAATATTGGCTAAAATAGTCTAATTACTTTTAATTAGTGAGTAGTTATTAAATAATTTTTTAAATAAAAAATTATATGAAGTGTTGTAGGATATAAACAGGTAATTCCGAAAAATTTAACGTTCACCCATACGCGATGAAGAAACAGTTTAGAAATGATTATTATAGCTTCAAAGATATCGATATAATTTTCATTGAAGCAGTAAGTAGAAGGAAAATTGTTGAATGACTTTAGGTGTTGTCAATTTATAGTTATATTGTTTTGGTCGTTTTCTTGAAAGTTCAAGATTGTGCAAGTTTCTATTGATAGTAACTTTGGAAATTACAAACATTGTTGACTCATCTCAGGTGATGTTATCTGAATCATTTCAGACAATAAAACCAGCTTACATCAATTACACTAATACTTTCCACTTACGATATTTCTTGAGTTGCCACACAATCTTAGAAGAACGCGAAAAACAGCAGCTCGAATATTACCTGATTTATCATATCTTGGAGTCAGGTGGTCGTATTTATACAATGAAACAGTGAAAAATTGCAAAAATGGTCAATTCTCCATCACTATTAATATCTTGTATTTTCAAATTGATCAATAATGTATGTGATCTAGTATTTTATCGTTTGAAAATCAATCATCTTTATGTTCTTTAATTTCATTGTCTGTGGATGCTACTTGGTTATTGTAATTAAACATTATGTTGTACTTTAAATTTAGTGGACTTAGCAATTTTCGGTATATTAATAAGTAAATATCAAATTTACTGATTAAAATTTATTAAAATTCTTACCTAATTGAAATATTATTTTGAAATATAAATGATTATTTAAGCAAACTTATATTATCTAACTTTATTGATCTTAAAAGTTTTTAATTGACTTTATTAATCAAAAAACAAGTCTATTAACCTTTTGGAGCAAAGAAAAATATCACAAAAAAAATATTCAATCTTGCTTGATAATAATATTTTAATATAATAATATTCTAAGGTTTCTAAACAGTTAAGTAATTTCAAAAACACAAAATAGTTATATAATTTTTCATACGAGACAAAATAATTCGATCAAAGGTTTTTCATTTATTCCAGCCAACCAATTATTTTAATCATATTTCGAGAAACATCTAAGCTGTCTTTCCAGCTGGTATAAATACCAAGTTGTCACATCCAGTCGCACTAAAACTGACCTTAAGACTGTGTTTCATTGTAAGAAATGAATAGGAATACTGAATCTTGTATTTGAGAAGCGTACACGAAGGTATCCAAGGCCAAATTGTTGAAACGTATACTAGTCGCTATACAATACTTCCTTCCACTGCTGCTCAACTATTGAGCGAAGGTTTTGCAGAGTTAATGTCTCTTCTTCAACTAAAATGGTTTTGGTAAAGGTTTCTGTGCATCAGGGTAAGACTTGAGGTTCAATTCATCCACCAAACTACGACGAATTGTGCGAATAATTGCTGGTTAATTTCTGCAATCTTCACCTGATTACCAGTAGAAAATGGATGAGTAAGAATGTATCGTCTCATACGAATATCATGAAGAATACTGCTAACACGCGACTGACCCTTGCGTTTTTTGCATTCTCCACTACCTGTAGCCTTGTAGCGAGATTCTCAATCAATCACAGAGAGTAAACTTAGTCAAACCTAGTTTTGTTGATAATTCTAGAATTGATTTGCCATCCACACTGTACTGTATAATAATTGCACATTTGTGTGGTGCTACCTGTTTCTTATGCCATCATTTCAATAGAAACTACGAAAAAAACTAAAACTTAACCAAACTATGCTTATACTTACCTATATATTTATCGACAACAACCATAAGGTCATATGATTTTTATCATATGTCATTTATCATTTTTAATGGTATGTCAAACTGTTGAAAGCTGACATTAGAATCAAGCGTTGCAAACCTGAACATTGACAGTACATTATCAACTCAAAAAAAGATTAAAAAATTGTTTATCTGGTGACTTTTGACCACAACTGTAGTTTTAAAAGTAAATGTCGATAAAAAGTATCATTGACTCAATTATATTTTTTACAGATTTTATCTTAAACAGGTGGATAGAGAATATATTGAAAGGCTTCAAAAAATTTTTCTGGTAAAAATTTTAATTTCAGCTTCATTTATAACTGAAAGATTATTTAATTAATGCATCATTTCAGTATTAGTTTATGTTATTTAAATTAATAAAATACCTGTTTCTTCAGAGAGAATATAGATTCTATCTACTTTAAACATGACTTCAACTATTAGAAAGTAAATCTATTTTTTCTTTATCTTTATTCATTTCGAATAATCTAAAATTCTCAAAAAATCAAATAATTTCTTAATTCTGATTCGCATTAATAATTTTTACGGGTTTCTTTTGAACTTTTTATTTTTGGTTTGTGTCTAAATTATTATTAATATAGTTTTATTTGTGAATTAATTTTGAATGTTCATAATCTTTTCCAGAGACTATATCCATTATGCGAATCAGAATACAGGGGGGAGGGTGCAAAAGCAGATATACTGTGATATAAAAAGAAAACACGTATATATTTACTAGATTTATTACACATGCAAACTAATTTCGCCCAAATAAATAACTAGAAGCACGTGAAATAAAAGCCTGTATTAAAATTGACGGTCGTCAGCGTTAATACACTCTTCTAATTATGAACAAATACTCATGCACACTTTAGAACAAAGATTTTTATCACCAATCATTTTTTGACAAGCTTCCAAAATGAACTGAATCATATCTTCAACGATGCGGGGTTTGCGTGCAAAGGTTTTGATACACTGTTTTCTTACACGTTCACTATTTTCTGTTTTCCAGTATTCTTTCAATATCCATTTGCGCTGTTTGCCTGTCAAATTACCTGCCATGGTTAAATTGCTAAATTAACTGGAAGAATAAAAAGAAATGATTAAAAGTATATACTTGTTCAAATAACCACAATTAATGCTTTAATTGAAAGAAAATATTTATGCAACATTTATTTTTTTTTAAAAAATGCAGTAAATATGTACATGTCTTCACTTTTTTATTACTATATACATACTTTTGTATCCACTGTATATTACACTTTTTGGTATTGTTCATGTTATTAATTTCTTTCTTGATTTTGTTGATTGACCTAGCAGTCTCTTCGGTCGTTTTATCATGTTGAAATTCATATAGCATACAATGGTGTATATGATTTTCATTTGGTATTTCCTCTGTCATTTCTACAGATTTAATGCATATAATCAAATTATTCAATAAAATATTAAACTTCGTAAATTCACCCAAAAAATATTAATTTGATATATTTAAACAATTTACTTATTGATCGAATATTAATTATTAAAAATTGACATTACTTATGTGTCGACCTAATATTTTAAGGTTTCTAAACAGTTAAGTAATTTCAAAAACTCAAATTAGTTATATAAATTTTCATACGAGACAAAATAATTCAATCAAAGGTTTTTCATTTATTCCAGCCAACCAATTATTTTAATCATATTTCGAGAAACATCTAAGCTGTAAGTATGATTTTTGTATAATATTCAAAATATTGAATTTTTGTAGAATTTTAAATTAATTAGTTAAGTCAATAATTCATTAAATAAATTTTATAATGGGGCCTCACAATTTAAAATAAATACCATAGGATACTTCACTATTATAATTCAGAACAAAAAATTATTGGTATCAAATATTTAAATATACTGATCTGAAAAAGAAATATTGTTACATGTGTCTACATGATCGTTTTCTTTAGCTATCTTATGTCTAAAGTTCAAATTGGTTCTCCAATATCAATGAAAGTCAAAGAATTTACGGAGGTCGCTGAAAAAGGTAACCTAAAATTTTAGGAATTTTTAAAAATTTAATTATTTATTAATAAATTCTTTTATTGTTATAACTATAATATATTATTATTATGGATTGGTCTTAAGAAATACACCAGTTTATTTTTCGGCCTTTCAGATCAAGATGTTATATTAGTAAATAGCATATAATGACAATGATTTTTTGGTACAATAAAAATTATCAAATACCCACCCTATCATCACAAATTATGACATAAGTTTCCTACATAAATACCACTTAAATCAGTTATAAGCAAAAAAATAAATATGGAATGCGCAAATTATAATATTTTATGAAATCATTTTGACATATCCTTTGAAAATTACCTTAATTTAACAATACTGTAGTGATATATTTTGTTGATAATTAATCGAAAAAATTTCAAGTTATTTTTTCATAAAACTGAAGAAAAATAAAAAAAAATATTTAAAAACATTTTCTGGTATGTTGTGCTTTGTTGTCAGTTTGGGGAGAGAATAATATTACTGAAATTGTTATAAATTTGAAAAATATCTTATCAGCAAAAAATAGATTTTTCAAACTCTTATGCATCTTTCAAGTTTTTTGCGAAGGAAGTGAGATGAGGCATTTTGATTTATTGCTAATTACTTAGAACTTATTTTGCCCGAGGATTAGACAAGTGTCCATATTACATTATGATCGAAAGATTTTCTTCAGAATTTTTAGGTTGAAATGAAATTCATTTAATGCAATTGTATTTTGTTCATCCAATGAAACTTTAAAAAGAACCATATAATAAAAGAAAATAACATAACTGTAGTACCTTGTCTTTGTGTGATAAAATATACATTCATTAATATAATAGGAGTAAAAATATTTTTGGGAACCTTTTTTATGTCTTATTAAGGAAAAAATAAACTGGTTTTCGTAGGACTTGTAATAATTATTGAAATTCATTTTGTTTCTTATAACATTTCTTATTAAAATATTAAAACTTTATTTTATTTAATTTTTGATTTTTAAGAAATGCAGTTCTTTTTGTTGACCTTGAGAGATTTGTTAAACACATGTTTTCGAAGCGTGAGTCTTTAAATTTGACATAGGTACAACACTTCCATTTTCAGTTTTATATTGAATATTATATTACACTAATTAATCAATATCATTGATAATTATAAAAAGTATTTTATCATTTGATCTTAATGTAGTAAGAATGTTTTCCGGTCATTTATTTTGGTGCTTCAATTCTCGGTTTTAATTCTCCAATGGTTTATCCAATTATCATAATTGAAAAAGATTAATTTTCCCAATCATGTATCTATAATCAAGATCATTAATTAAAATAAAATTAGTAATAAATTTTTATGTTTATGTTGAACATAAATTGTTAATATTTTAATATTAACCAAGCTAGTGATTATCCGACTCCATGATCTAATATCTGAATTTGTGTAAAACAATAATATTTATGAAATCAAATAAAAAATCGTAAGTCTAAAACTTTTAATAAAAATACGAAAACTATGATCAATCAATAAATGTCGAAAATTACACAAAAATATCAATATCTTTGTAAACGTCTGGCCATCCATCAATTAACTACTGAAAGTATACAACTAATCTCTCAAGAATGTCTTCAATTGTTACATAAATTTCTCAAAATAACCAATGTCAACAAAATAAATAAGCGTTTAAAAATAATATTAATGGACTTATTGAAATCTTTGATATTTATTTTTATAAAATGAGATAAATAAACCGTTACTTCGGTTCGGGTTCCACGAAGATTGTTTGAGTCTGCAAGAGCACTTACCAAACTATCAGAATATGACAGGGCTCCGAACACAATCCTTGTATCTTGTCATTATTTAATATCAACAATTACTTCAAAAATTTTGATACAAATCAATTAGTAATCATGTTTTCCTATTATTAATTATTATTCACATTCTCAAAATTTCAAATTAGTTATTATTTATGTTGCCAAATTATCAAATCAACCAGAATTAGTTTCCTCTGATATCAATTAAATTATTATTCAAGTTCTCCAAATCAATTAGTATTTACATTTTTAATTATAATTCAAATAATATTTCTCAATAATATCAAATTTTTAAATCACAAATAACTTTTCAATTCGTAATAATGTCGTCAACAAATTTTAACATCCAAATTATGTCTCCACGTCCGAAATCTCCAGTTCTAAGAGCTGGTTTTATTATTCTGACCAATTAATCTACCCAGACTATCTAACTTCAAATATAAGTTGGTGTGACAATTATCCCAATATTTCTTCAAAAATCAAAGTATACTTGTTAGTCATAAAAGCTTATGTAACTTCACCACAGCAAAACAAATAATACTGAATAATTTTCAATATTTCATTGTAGTACAACAAATCCATTCTATGCAGTTCATTATAAATAAAATAATATAACAATATAATAAAATATAAAAATTCCTGAAGAAAAAATCGATTTCTCTTTATATGAAAAAAAAAATCAATAATCTAAAAGATTACATAGAATAACTGAAAATACTGATTTGAAACTATTTTTTGTTATCAAAAAATTATGCCATGTGTTTTATTTAAATATGATTTTTCATATTTTTTAATTACAAGATTCGCCCTGGGTAAGTATTATTAAACACAAAATATTTATTAATTTCAGTTTGAGTTTTTGTCCGGGTCTTTACAGTTACCCACAAATTACTCTAAATCGCTCTTAACTTGAACAGTCTTGAAATATATCTTTATTAAATTTCAGATGACAATAACTTTTTCCAGCGAAATTTATTCGTTATTCTTTTGAATATTAACCAATTTCATTACTTATCTGACTCCAAATATCTAATGGATGGGTTTGTTTAAAGAATATTAAAAATTATGAAATAGTTTAATACAAAGTGAATAAAGAGAATTTCGAATAATTAATTATCAGTCAAATTTAATATTCATACTTTTGGTATTTTAATTTGTAATTGGAATTTCGTGGTGATTGAGATTACACGTTTTCTAACATTTAGTTTTGCATAAATTATAAGAGTGTTATTAAGTATTTAAAAAATATTTTACTTTGGTTTATATTTCTCAAAAAAATGGTAATATTAAGATATTTGAGATAAACAATAGTTAGGTTCTTTAATAATTTTGAAATATTTGAAATTGAGAAATTTCTTTCCTCTTTCCATAAAAGTCAGTTACATGAATCGAATATCAGATTGAAACATGAATTATCGCAAGTCGTTTCTTAAATAACTTTATTTGAGATTCTTTTCTAAGGACAAATACTTCGATCCAAGATTCTATTAATGTTACTCTAAAGTCAAATAGTTCTTGATTTTAATTGCTTTTAATTTAAATTAATTTTGTTATTGATTATATTTGGAATAAGAAAAAGTATCGATTTTTTAATATTCAAGATGATTCTATAAATTTTGAAGCTGAAACGTTAACAGGCTGTTGTCTATTTTGCAAAATTATTATAATTAAAGTCAATTTGTCTAAGTGATCAATTATTTTAAGTCTTTCGGTTTATTTAAAATTGATTATTGCAAATTTATTTACTTATACATGTATAATATTCGATTATATATAATTTGAATTTACAAATGTCCATTTTGAAATACGGAATAATTACAAACACTTTATAATATAATTTATTTAACAATACAACAATGGTTTAACATTAAAACAACTCTCGAATAAAAGTATAATCAATGCACATTCTCATATGTTCATAGAATACATTGTAATCTAATCTTCCATTTTGATTCATATCATTTATCACCTTTATAACCATTTCTTTCAATTCTTGTCTAGTTCTTGCAAATAGTCTAATAGAATAAATGTCTTTTTAACAGGGTTCAGCTTTGGAGAATACGGAGGAAAGTATCGTAATTCGATTTTTTAAAGAAGCAAGTTCGCCTGCATCTCTTCTATGATGAAATTTCACATTTACTATAGTAAGCATACTGTTTGGAAATTAGTAAATGGAACATTGTTTCTAAAATTCTAAGAATAAAGTCCCGTTGTATGCACCTTCAATTATTTTAGTATGTGTAATCTTATTCGAAGATACAAGTGCAAGTTTTGAAACGTTTCTACCTCTATTTTTTTTCTGGAGCAGTTCTTATAGCGTCAATATTGCGAAGAGAATATCTATAATTAGTTGTTAAGTGTAAATTTAGTCTAGTTTCGCCCATAAAAAACATTATTGTATTTATTTTTTGAATTTCCATTGCAAAATATTTTCTTTGGAGAATAATATCTAGAGATAGGATTCTTACTGAGCGTTTCTTTAAATCTTTTTCTCTTATTTCCAACTTTCTTCAAAATATTCGATATTGATCTTTGACTGCGGGAAATATTTGACTCAAGAAGCTTTTCTTGGATACCTTTCTGATTTAAAGAATCACCATTCTGAACGTGAAATTATGTTAATAAATATAAGAATAAAAAGAAAGACTCAATGTCTTTTAAGAATTTCGAAGATATCAATGAAGTCATGCTGAAGCTGATTCAGTTCCTTAGTTAAAGTATCTCGCCTTTTCGGCTTGTAAATCCTTTAATTAATCACTAAGTATTTTGTTGTGGATAAGAAATTTCTCTTCTTTCCAACAAGGTTAAATGAGAATAACTTGTAGTTTAGAATCCTTTCGAAGTATTACAACCCTTTTCATTATTTTAACCAATTTCGTATTTTAAATAAACTCTTTCAAATTAAATTTCTATTATTATGAATTTTTCTGTATTTAATACTTGTTTAAAACACTTATTATATTTAAGTACATATATTAATAAAAAAATATAATTTACAATTTTTTTTAAAACGATTTCTTACCTTTGTTACAAATTCTCTCATGTGGATATAAAAGCCTATGAAAGAGGAAATGTAGGTAGATAAAATATCTTAGAGTCTGCTAACAATTTCTTGTGCATTATTGGGCCATGTTATTGCTGCATGTTTAGATTTATGGTTTGAAAAAAACTCTTCAATTGGATTCAATTGAGGTGAGTATGGAGACAGAAAATTAAAATAAACCTTTCGGTTTTCACTAAATTGATCTTGTGAACGCATTATCCATCAAAATTACTTTGTTTTGTCCTTGTTGAATAGTTGGCAATTTTTCCAAAATAAACTCTGTAAAATAGTCTGAATTATAAACCTTATTTTTAAATCATAGGCATAAAAAATATATAAAATAGCAAATAGAAATGAAGATTATATTAGAATCCATGGTATTTCAGATTGAATTATCGTATACGACCATTGCATCCTTGTTTTGATTAGAGATCCTATTTATTGTGATTTTTGTTATCACTTTCCACGAATAACAAATATCCTTAATAGTTCCTGAAATTGTTGACATTTATGATTGGAAGTTCTTGGATATGTCTCATAATGTCTTGTTGGAGCAAGAATCAATAATGAGAGATTTTTTTCTTTAAGTAAACTCTTGTCTTTGGTTTATTATCTTTAAAATCTTTAACCGAGGATAAGTCATTTAAATCTCCATTTTCATATTTGATGCGAAGAAATTGATAAGTGCTTTTGGAGATACACAGCAGTTGCATAACTTCATTTTTCTTTTTTCCTGTCTACAATAAAGATTTAAATACGGTTAACTTTTGTCTGCTAACTAATTTTCTTGTTTTTCGATTTTAAGAATTATTTGTTGTCATTTATACTAATAATTCAACTTATTATAAAAATGAAATGTGTTCAATAAATTTGAAATATGTATTCCGTAAAAATTAAAATGGGTGTAAAAAATGTCAATTAGGTATATATCGAAGATTGTTTTCTTTGGCTTTTTGATAAGAAGCTGAGATGTTTTTTATATTTTAACAATTCTCAATATGCCACAAAAAATTCACATCCTTAATAATTGTTATTCATATCAACTTCTTCATACTCGTAATAATTCGAGCTGTAATTCGAAGTGAAAATGGTATTATCGTATTTCTAAAGTTTCAAAGATCCTTCTCTAAAATTCTCATTGTGATCTTTACTTCAATTCTTCAACAATTTAAATTATTTTAAACTTGATTTAGATCGGTTATAAGGAAACAACATTGGTCTCACGGATCAATAGATTTTTTATTCTCCTCTATAATAGAATTAGTTAATTTTAATTCATTAGAAGAGTGTGTTTTATTAATTAAAGAAGTTAATAAAATAAAATTGATATTTACTCTTAATTTTAATCATTTGAAATAAATATTAATATTTGGGCTGACGGGAAAGTAATGAGCCGTTCTCCATAAAGTACTTAAAAGTGATTGAAAATAAATGATTTTTGAGTATGACTATGTCCAGCCACTTCAGACTCTAACATTAAAATATCTTTAGAAAATATTGTGTATTAACAAAGAAGACGTCGTGGTATGTAACTTTAAAAATTCAGTTAATATCCGACTGTATCAGACATGTATTAGCCATTGGTGTCAATTTCTGATAATAAAGAAAAATATGTCGAATTACTTTGTAAGAATTTTAATAACCAATTGTAATCAATTTAATAAGAATTGACTTTTAGTTCTTTTTTTGTTGGCAACAATTTATAAGTAATGAACTCTTACACACATGAATCCATCGTTAAAAAAAGCAGCATAATTTAAATAAATTTTACTCATTTAAGATGAGATTAGTTAAATACATATTATTGGTTGCCCTATTAAATTAAGGCTTACAATATGTGCACATTAACTAAGGATAACAGTGAACTATATAATTCATCTTTTACATGTATTTTTGTTAGCAATAGTCTTTCAAGTAAATTTCATTTAGTCACATTACTCACAATATGTTCAACGACTAAAGGATCATTAATTTTTGGTCAGCCCAGATATTACATAAAATATCAAAATACAATAGAATCCGCTTAATGTGATCACCTGTAATGTTATAAATTTATTAAGAATTAAATTTTATCATCTAATAAAGAATTTAACAAATCAATTACATTTGTTTAAGTTTTAAGTCAGATTATCACACAATCTAAAAATTGTGAATTTAAAAATAAATATGAAGCGTATGAATTTGTCCGTAAATGTAAAACAAAGAATTGAAGCCCTATGACAAATTATTTAAAATGAGTCAACGCGCTGCAGTTATTCATTTAAATGCTTCTCAGCCTCTTTTATGTATGCTGATAAAAAACATAGCAGACATTGGAATTGAAAAATTCACTAATACAAATATGAAAAGAACACGATCGGGAGATGTCCAAGTTGAATCATCTTTAAAAAATGGGTTCAGAAATGTTCGGAAAAAACATGCTCGATTAACGGGAATATTATGCGACAAATAGCATTTGAATTTGCACAAAATATTGGTGTAGAAAATTTTAATGCAACTGATGGAGAATTGGACAAATCGAGAAAATTTCGTGTACAAGCGCATGGCCAGGTGACAAAAAAGTGCTGATTTTCGTGCGGCTGGTTATTCGATAAAGAGAATGACCAAAAATTATTTCTGATTATGAACTGAAGATATTTACAACTCAAATGAAATGGCACTCTATTGTCGTGTAATGCCTGAAATATATTTATTTAAAAATTAAAGTGATAAAAAGGATTCAAAACTTTAAAAGACCGAATGAAAATTCTTTGTGGTAATATGGAAGGTTAGAAGAAAGACTTTTTGGTAATTGGAAAAGGTAAAATTCCTCGGTGTTTTAAATCAGGTCAACGTTTGCTTGTAAATTATGATTCTAATCAAAATGCATGAGTGACTTGTGTAATTTTTTAGCCATTGGTTGGTTAAATTTGATCTTCAGAGAAAGCCGAAAATTGTCTTTGTAATATATAACTGCACAGCACATCGAATCAATATGTCATTAAAGAATATCAAAATGATTTACTTACCTTCGAATACTAAATCGTTAATTCAGCCATATGCTCAAGGTATTATACAAACTTAAAAAACTTTTTACCACAAAGAAATTCATGCTCGAATCATATATGAACTTGATAATCCAGATCCATTTGATGCAAATGAAGTTAAAAGAAGAATTTTACCTCATCGATGCATTTTACTTGGTAGTAATGTGGTGGAGACATATTGCAGAGAATTCAATCATAAATTGCTTCAGAAAGAGTGGACTAGATTCTGAATTTTATCAACAGCCTGGGTGGTATGTCAATAGACGAATTTGATAATCGGTTAGATATTGATAATGATGTCCAAACAGTAGTAACAATAATAACATAATGTATTTGTCAATCTTTTAGATTCCAATATATCACTAAACAATGAAGATAAAATTGAAAAATAAGACAATTTAGAAACTCCTCCATCCAATTTTCAAATGTAGAAAGCTTTGAAAATTCTTCTCCACGGTGTTCAACATCGAACGAAAAACTTTCAGAAACATTATGAATATGAACAATTCATTAGGAAATTATTGGACTCAAAGAAACGCCGAAAAACTAGATCAAATACTAGATCAATATTTCAAATAAATTTGTTTTTATAAAATGTGACTTAGGAAAAGGTAATAAGTTTTAAATAAAAATGTTGATTGATATAATAAAAATAAATAGATATGGTAATTTTTATATCCTTGTGTTAATGTTATCAAAAGAAGTAGACCCCAATGTGATCACAGACAATTTTTCACGATATTTTTTTAAAAATGTTATGTGAACTTTATACCTATTCCATTCAATCATAATCAAGCGAATTTACTCTTATTTTAAAATATCTTTAGATCATTTTATAATTATTATTTAGTAAAGAATGTATAAATTTATACTAAAATTCGTTTAATAATTCAGACTTCCGACATACATAAAAGTGTTCAAATTCGGGCGCCCTAAGGTCATTTTCATATTTAGATCTTGAATAATAGTTATATTGAAAATTAGTTTTTTTTAAAGATTTATAAACTTTAATTCTTCGTAATTTAATATGGAACAATATCCGATAGAGAGGTTGATAACAATTATCGAATTCTATTACCAAACTAAGTGTTTACCAAAGAGAATATGTAACATTTTGAAAGCAGAAAACCAGTAATATGTAACTTGGTTAGGGGTTTACAACAGGTTTCTGGTTGGCATTTAGATCGATCGGAGACCAATTTTCGAAAGTTTTTTAAAAATCTGTGCACAGGACATTATTCTGGAAAATTCTCGAATACCTACTTGAAGACGTCAAAAAATTTGAGTTTCAAGTACTTTTTGGTCTCGAATTTTAGGAGACAAAACTATGCACCCGTACAAAATCAAAATTGTTCAAATCTTATTTTTAATACATTACTAATAGAGGATAAAATATGTAATTCCAATTCAAAGAGTAAGTAAAAAAGTTACTGTATTGATAGAGAAATAAATCGCATTTTCATCGCATTGGCTGTCAATAATCGAAATACAAGATTTTGGAGTTTGGATCTTACTTTTTTGAGGACTAAAAAGGAATTTCAGTTAAGGTCGCAGAAGATCGATATCGAAAAATGTTGGAAATTTTTGTGCGCTAAGAAATAGATGACATGTTTGAAATATGAAGACAAAAAGATGGGACGACTGATCATACTGCCAGAACAACAGTGAGGTTTCTAAGGCAGTTGGAAAACAAATAATTTTCCGAAATTCAGATTTTCAATACCTACACGTTTGCCTAGCCTAATATACTGGTGGTCATGTTTTTTGTGACACCTGTGATTTATTAATCTAAGAAACTTATGTTCAATAAATTATTAAATTTGGTTACTAAACGAGTTAAAAATAATGAATATAAAAATGGGTTTCACATATTGTTTTACAATAGACTAAATTATATTAAAATGTGAAAATGAAAATATCAAATTTTTTGACACATTTATTTATAGGGAAAACCTAACGATTATACTAATCACCATGCTTTTCTAATACTGTACACGACGTCTAATTGACTTTTATAAATCAATAACTTTGTATCGATTGTTGGCATTAAGATGATTTATGACGGCATTGTTTTTTTCAACTGAAACATACTTACCGTTGAACTGGTTTCCATCGTAGACTAGATCTGATATTATTTTCCTGTAGTCTTCAACAATATTCAGATCTGGGCTTTTGGCCGGCCATTCCAATACCGATATACATGATTTTTCATGAATTCCTTCACTTTCTTTTGTGCACCGAAGCATTATCCTCCTGGAACTACCGATTTTCTCCATAATTTAATTTTATTAAGGGCACATCACTTTCTGACAAAAGCTTAATGTATCCATTTGAATTCATGGTTCGTTCCTTTTACGACTTTGAAAGACAGCAGACCGTTTGGCATTGTCATCATCCATACCATAACGCTTTGCATTGCCTCTTAATGTGATAACTTGGGAATGATTTTTGTACATAGGATCTCCAATCATCTGGACCATCCAAAGAAAACAGCTTCTCGTGAGAAAAAAATGTAAGATCCCAATCATGATTAAACGAAATCCATGATCTTATGCATTGCAAACGTAATTGCTTTTGACATCCTTTTGTATATGAAACCAGTTTTCCTTAAATATCTGTGTACCATACTTTTTGATACATCTAAATCACATTCTTCTATTAATTTAGTTGCATTTACCTTTTCTTTGTATTCATTAAAAACAAATCTTCCGTTTTACTCGCAACTTAGACGCCTTATCCATTTTAACTTCGGTCCTGTCTTCAACTTAATTCTTTTCAATCTGTAGACGCTTAAATTGCAGGCTGCATCGTGTGTTATAATCAATCTTGTCGCAATGACCAAATACCTAAGCCCTTCTGTTCTCCATTGAATGGCCAGTTTTCTTACAAATATGTTGTGCATAATTGAATTAGAATCTAATATACTTTTTAATTAAAAATTATTTAAACTTTAAAAATTACTTAATAAAATTTAAACTTCCTGTGTCAAAAAATTTGACTTAAATAAATTCAAAATTTACAAAATATTTACTATATTACATAAACTGACATTACATATATTGACCATCAGTATATTATCAAAATTTTTCCTTTGGGGTTACCTGAAAGACCGCCCTTAAACTTACTATTCAGCCCATAACTGTACAGTAGCTTAAAAACAAGATCGAAGTAAAACTTCAGGAACTACATTCACATTTTCTAAGAAATGTCATGGAAGATATTTGAAAGATATCCCCAACTTGCGAAACGTATAATGGGAATTAGTTTTGTCACATCATTTTTCACAGTTAAAATAAAATTCCATTTTAATTTTATTTTTTTATTATAAACAATTAAGTATTTTATTAACAGAGAAAAATTTTATTTATTTTTTATAATGGAAAGTGGGTCATCCTGTAAAAGAATATAGGGAGAACAAAAAATATCACTTTAATAAAAATAAAAATATCCATAAATGCTTGGTTTAAATTTAAATTTTAAAACTTTGATCTAATTTGTAAATTAAGAAATGATCTCTGATTTTAAACTTGAAATAATTTTAATGAAAAATAAATTTATTTTATATGGGATATGGAGTCGATTTTCCAATAATATCTACTCTAAAAGTTGTTGTATTTATTCAGTTTGTCAGACCCGTATTTCAATTAGTATTATATTATTTTATACAATAATTCAAGACTACTTCAGTTTATTTTAAAATATTATAAGTCATTAATCGTTGGAATATACATTTTATTTGATTTAGATAATTCGTTTTTTAAGTATTATTCATTTATAATTATTTTAGTTTGCTCAATTTTTTCATTATTTAAAATTGATTAGAACTTGTATGAATTACTTTGAATTGATGAATTTATTATTATTATTATTTTTTAATTTATTATTTTTATTATTCTTCATCAAACTTCTGTTAATAGTTTAATATTAACCATGTAAGCTTAACATGACTAACTCTTTAATTATATTTAGATTCTGTTGTAACCCCGGGAAGATATAAAAAATACTTAAAATTATACTAACATTTTTTGAAAGTTAACGCAAATTTAAAAAGAAAATAATCAACAGAATTTTGAATCGCATTCACTATGCCCCTATAGCTTATTATGATAACATTAACTGCTTCTCATCCGAAAAGACCAATATGAGCTGTCATCAGCTGAAGGCAGCATTAGTTGCCTTGGATCTCAAACTATCTCTTTTCCTTCGGTAGTCTTATTTTTCGAGGAAGGTCGTAAGGCTATAAAATGTTAAAAATAAAAATACGTAGTAACTTTTTTTTACTGATTTTCATTTGAGTAAATTTCTAATTTGTTTACTGATATTCTTGTCTTCAGATTCATTTCTCACGAAACCGGTCTTTAAGATGTCAGACCTTATCTGGGAAGACGACGTTCAAATGATTTCGCGATTTTTGGACATGAAAGCAAGTTTTACTTGATTATGACACATACACATTCCTCACTTCAAATGCACATAAATTCTCTTTGTTGTTTTATCGAACTGTTTTCTTACTATGGTTTTCAGGAGGTGAACAAATCCAACAGTTTGCGATATCTGCGCGATCACATGGAAATCAAAATGATTTTACGAGGTTTCATGCAAGCGGTTCTTATACGGAAACCCAAGGACCCATTTGAATTTGCTTCTCGATATTTCGTGACCTTTTCCTGTAAAGCGAAATCTGAGTTCATTTACGAAAACTCTAATGCCAAAAATGATGATTTTTTGATTTGATTAGAAAATATAGCAGAAATATTTTAAGGATGGCAATATCATTGTAATGTCAATAAAATAAAGGGGAAATCAATTTATTATGGTTTTATAGAAATCAGTTTTAAGGCCTGAACTGATAATAGTGGCTGTTGTTGGTTTTCTTTTGATTATTTTCATTCTTCAGAATAGAAAAGTTAATTTTTTTAAAAATAAATATATAATAAAAATAATTTATAAAAATAACTCCAATATTATATAAATATAAAAAAAATATTTTATTTAAGAAGGTGTTTTCTTTTTTACTTCATTATAATTTTTTTAAAAAAGATTCTTATGTATCTCATAAGAATCTTCAAAAAGACATAAGTGTTAAATTTCATTCTAAAAATACATGTAGATAAATTTGGCATTTTTGCTTTTTCAGACTTTCATAATTAGGGCAACCAATTTCAAAAAAGTCCAAATTGAGATTTTAAAAGACTTAAAAATAAAGTATATAAAATGGAACAACAGTTTCTCCAACTATATTATATCCAAGGTTATTAAGTCAAATTTTGTCAATTTACACAAAAATTATTAATAATAAGTTATAAAAAATTTTAAAAAATACATATTTTAATTTTCAACTAGTGAATTTATCCTTATAAATTATATCAATATTAAATATATAATAAAGTGTTTTAATAAAAAATTCTTATATTCATTTTTAAACATCTAACCTAATTTAATATTTCATTTTGCAAATTATTTAACAAATTATATTTGAAAAATAAAATAATAAATGTTTATCTTTACATCTGTCGGTCATTCAATACCGTCAGAGATTACATGTAGAGCATGTGTTTCTAAACAGTGCGGTGAAGAAATTACAACAATCAAGATGTACCTTAAGGACAAACCAGCTTTCTTAATTGTAGTACAGAGCAATATTGATGGAAAAAAGTATGTGAACATGTGTGTTAAAATTCTTGAAAATTCTGAGAAAACAATGTTGTTTGAATGCATTCCATTACGTGGTACTACTAATGCTGAACATATGTAGAGAATAACTGATGATGCAATTAATTTCCTCGGAATTAAACGCAATAATTTCAATTTATTGCTCACAGTTGCAACGCCGTATATGATTTCTGCGGTCGAACATTACACTTATTATCCCCACAACTTTTTCAAGTAACATAAATTACACACTTGATCCATAATTGAAAATTAGAGTAACTTGATGAATTAATCATTAGGGCCATAAAGAATGTAACCATTAAAAATCGAACGAGAGCAAACGATTTTACTGCGATTTGGAAGTTGGCTCAAGGCAGCATTGTACTATGCTAAACATTTGCCAATAGTTGTTGAAATTAATTCTCATTGTTCTGGTTATGATGTTTTATTCAACAGCGTCAGAAAAGTAATTCAAAATAAGAATTTAATCAATATGTTGATTAAAATACAATACAAATAAAATACGTTTGGAAATGTACACCAAGGTATATTGAGAGGAATGTTGTATTCCTTAACTAATTATGTACAAAGGAATGACAATTTAATGATGAAAATTTAAGAAAATACTTGATAATTTATCATAATTCAATTTCCAGATAGGAAAGTTAGGAAATAAAAAAATTTTATGAATAAAGTCAAAATTCTGGTTGCCCTAATAATAATCTTGTTAATTTTTTAATTATTAAAATAAGGAAAAATCCTGTTGATTATTAATTATAGTCTCTATGAACTTTAAACAAGAAATTTTATCATTTGGTACCTTGACTTTTATAGAATTTCTCTTCACCCGTGAACTTCGTTTTAACATTTGCGGTTTCAAAAAAATTAGAATTAGCTTGTATGTATGATTAGTTTAATTCTAGGTTATAAAATAATTTCTGGCTTACAATGTATACTCAGATATTGTGGAAAAAATTCACCTGACTTGAATTAATTAAATATTGGTATCAATTCTTTAAAGCCGGATAAACAAAACTTTTTTCATCAATATTTTTAATATTTACAGTATACGTTGATTTAAATGGTAACTAAACTTTATATTTATATGAAAGTGGGGAAACTTAAGAATCCTCGAAATGACAATTTGACAATTATAATACATTTGACAATATTTTATCTTATTTATTATTACGAATTATAAGTTATTAATTAAATTAAGTAAATACTAAGGATTGGACAGCTACTCCAATACCTCAGGATCAAATGATTGTTATATTTTTACTTATTTCCCAGTATCTTCTTTTTTGTGTTCTTCACGTCTAGTAGGACGGAGAACCGAATTTTTATCTGAGGGCCCTTGAGAGTAAGATACCAAAGGGTGTTCTGGCTTTTCTATTAATTCTTTGTCTCGGGTTTTAACTTAAAAGTAAAATTGTATTTAAAAAATAAAGTTAGATTTATATACAAAATATATTTTTTTAAGTTTTTGAAAATTAAAATGATAATTTATTATGAAAATAAAAATAATTGTTAATATTTATTCGGGTTTAGAATATCGATATTAGACTTTTTAGGAACTTAACATAAAATATATACAAATTCAGAAGGATTTAGTGCGCGTACGTTCGAAGTTAAAATGTGAGTGGCAATAAAATGTTGATTACTAAAAGTGAACTTCTCAAATTTATTAACAGATACAGATTTCAAAACCTGTTAACTTTCAAAACGATAAACTTTTAATCGATAAACTGAGATAACAAGTTGCTCTTTATAAAATATATTTTTTATATAAATCTAACAACTTTATTTTTTAAATACAATTTAATTTTAAGTTAAAACCCGAGACAAAGAGTTAATAGAAGAGTCAGAACACCCTTCGGTATCTTACTCTCAAGGGCCCTAAGATAAAAATTCGGTTCTCCGTCCTACTAGACGTGAACAACACAAAAAAAGGAGATACTGGGAAATAAGTAAAAAAGAGAATAATTATTTGATCCTGAGGTATTGGAGTAGCTGTCCAATCCTTAGTATTTACTTAATTTAATGAATAACTTATAATTCGTAATCAAATTATAGTTTTTAATTTTTATTATTATGTTTTATTTAAGTATCGGTTCACCTGCGAACAGTATGAAGATAAAAATTATTTTATATTTATTTATTTAATAATAAAAGTTTATTTAGACTTGTAATCAAATCTAATAAATTTGTAGCAACAAAATAAATTACTAAAGGTTAATTCTCCTTGAATGATGGACTCTGAGATAGATGATTATTGTTCGTAAATGTTTCTTGTAGAGTTCCAAATTGATTCTGAATATTGTTGTTGTTCTGAATTATTCTGAATTGTTCAGAATGTGATTGAGAACTGCTCCGAATATGGCTGAGAAATGTTCTGATTATGGCTCTGAATAGCGTCTGCTTTTCTATGGAGTTCATCGGGTTTTCTTCTTGACCTCTTGAATGGTTCAGACGGTTTTCCATATTTATTTTTTGTCCTTCTTGTGACTATTTTTGTGTGCCTTACTACTGAAATACTTCAGTATTTATATTATTTTATTTTTCTATATTTTTAATTATAGTAACCTTATGTTACTAT
>JBBMKC010200930.1:0-14086 GCA_037834085.1 Bipalium vagum | reverse complement strand
TAATGGTAATAAAATTAATTTATAATATTTTGTAAATCGCTAAAAGTTTTAACTTAAAGTAAAGTATTTAAACAACCACAATTACTTTTTGGAAACCTAATAGATTAAACGTAGTTGATTAATATTAAAATATTAATACTCTAATTAAAAAACGAAATTTCTTATTCCTTGATCAATACATACAAAACTATAAACATACTACACAAATATTGCTAGATTTTAAAATTTTCCAGTACTTTATATATAATATTTTTAAAAAATTTAAATGATTTCGAAAGTATTCATATAATATATCTCTTGTTTACGTCTTATAAAATTAATTTTTAAAACTTATGTCAAATTCTCATCATTTTCTTTATTCGATTTCTGAATAGAAAAAGTATAACTTTCATTCATTTTATTATTTGAATGAAATATATTTTAAAGAAAATTAATTATTATACGATTATCGTAATTACATTTAAACAAAAAAGAGAAATTTTTCTACATTATACATAACAAAGCTAACCGAATCTTTTATAATTATGTAAATTAATAAGTGAAATAGAAATTTTTGTTGAATTTTCTCATATGGAAATTACAAACTATGAGTCTCAAAATTGACAAAATGACACTTTCATTAGGCGAAATAAAATCACAAAAATATTATTCGCTTACAGACATTTTCCGCTCTACCTAGCCATATATTAATTGAGATTTAAAGACAGCGTCCGGATTTTATCGAAATTCAACTTCAAAAGAAATCAAAGGAAAACTGTATTTTTTTGAAAATGCATTTTTCTGTTGGAAATATAAATTTCAACACTAAAATTACAATGAAATATTGATTTTAATAATTGTTAAGTAAATTTTTTTCAAAAATTTTATATTATTTTTAATTTTTTTCTATGAGCACAGGTAGCTAGTTTTATTGATAATTATTTCTTTTTCTCTTCAGATTTTATTTTTGAATTTATTTAAAAAATATTTTTAATAGCATTATTTTGTTTTAAATAGCAATTATAATGGAAGCCAATTTAGATAAAATTATTTATTAAGAATATAATCTTTATAATTTTTATATAATATAATTATTTATTAAGAATAATTTTTAAATATTTGAACACCTGTAAATAAAATCATGGAAAACTTCAAAAAAATAAATTAATAATAATAAAGCAATAATGACAATAATAATACTATTTATTATTATAATAATAATAACATAAAGGCAAAATCAAATTTGGATATTATATTTTGACATAAAAATGGGTTAATAATTATGTAATTATCAAAAATAAAATTTTGGTTAATAATAATATTTAATTAAAAATAAAAAAACAAAATGGGGGTAATTATTCGTTTTCCACTATTTTTATTTTTATTTTTTGAATATACGTCTTTTATTAAATGAATACAAAATTTATTCAAATAAACATGAAAATGTTTCGAACTTTTATTTTTCAGTTCTTCATCAGTCAATGTTTTTGATATTTACATTTTAAATCGCTAAATAACGGTATTAAAAAATTAAAAATTATTTTTCTTGATTATTATTGGATAAAATATTTTTTTTTAAAAATAAAAATTAATCACAGAAAACATTAATGATTCATTGGTTCTTACTCTTTCCCTTTTCGATGTTAATATTTGATTGCCTTTCTTTGATTAATAATGACTCACAGATCTTTCGTTCATCATTATTATCAAAATTTCCAATAATTATTCTGAATTCGTTCTCTTTAACTTTGCTTTTTCTTTCACCGCAGTTTACTGAATGATCCAACACCTTGCTTGTTCTGCTTGGTTGTGAATGCTCGCTAATGCGTGTTCTGAAATGACGCTGTGTCTCTCCTATGTATAGATTATTACATGACATTAGCTCGCAACACTATTGGTGTATGGCTTTTGACTTTTAAATAATTTCTAGTTTACGATGTCAGTGATATCACTTTTAAATTCCCATGTCCAACAGCTTTTTCTAGTATGTTTTTGAAAGCTTTAAATCCTTTTGAAAATTGGACTTTTACGACTTTTTTTGCTTCTATAAATGCATCGGTTGTCTTCTTTGTTGTTTCAAAATTCGCCTTCAGTCACCATGTTATCTTAGTGAACCAATGATGTTTGTCAAACGTCAAAAGTCGTTATCACGATTATTTTCAAAAAAGTATACTACTTTTATTTTTTTAAAAAATTGTTGCCTAATTTTTTCGATCTTCATCTCAGATACTGTTTCCAAATCAATTATTCAATCTTGTTGATATCACATAATTTGATACTAGAATTCTTCATAATGTCAGCACCACCAATAAAAATCGGACCTATTTTTAACTAAAATCAGAGAAGCTCTGCATTCTTTTCCGTTCCAATTAATTCTCGTTTTAAAACTCCCCCATCTTTCAGATTTCCTCAGAGCACCCAATCCCATTGAAAATCTGCTTGATATATCAACAATTTCTTGATTTCTGAATATTTTCATGTTAAAATTCAACAAAGTCAACGGGATTTTATCTTTTGTGCATTCTACCAATTCTTTTTAAACTTTTTCAATATCTTTTGATCGTTTGCTAACATGATGGTGGAGGGACAATTTTATGTTTCCACAAATTACCAATATCTAAATCTAAATTGTAATTTAGTTATGAAAATGATGCTCCATTATACTCGATAGTTAAACATTGACATGGTAATTTTAAATCAGGAAGATCAAACTCTTAAAGTAACTGACATTACGTTAGATAAAAAACAGTAAAGAAAAGAAAATTGTTTTGAGAAATCTTTGATTCCAAATTGGTACAATATTCAATAATTTCTGGATATTTCAGTTATTCGGAAAATATCTTAAGAAAATGTAGACTCACTGTAAAATGATATACCTAATTGTTGATCGCTCATTGTTTTAATGAAATGTTATTTTCGTGCTGGATACTTATTGAACCAAATATATATTCATAGTCGAACCGAACTTTTCATGATATAAAATCAATTAATGGTTATTATTGTTTTTAATATACAGTAGTGCATATTTTATCAAGTAGGCATCAAGCTTTTACCAAAAATCATAAAATTATACATGATTTTGTTTAATAAAGAACAATTTCTGTAGATGGAAATATGTAAATGTAAATTGATTCGAGAAATTATTTCTCATTTTTACTAATATAGACTGACTTTAAAAAATCTGGTAAAATTATAAGTGCAAGCATTATATATAAATTAAATAGTTTTTTTCGTCTAATTCCATTACATTAAATTTAATTTCTGTTTAATAATAATAATTTTAAATTAATTAAAAACCAGTCATCTTCAATTTAATAGAATAATACATGAAAATTTATTCCAATTAAAACAAGAATACAAAACATCTAATCTCAGCATAGGCGATCAGGTTTTTAATAATGGATAAGAGATTCAGAATTACTGAGATAAAATTTTCAGATAAAGTAAAACAAAAATGGTGTCGATTAAGTAAAGCGTTTAAACAATATTTTAATTTATTCTGAATAATAAAGAATTAAAAAAAATATTCAACGTAAAACTACAGTCTTACCAAAAAGGAAGAAATTTTGTATAAATTCTTTTCGTATTTCGTTCTACATATAATAATATGTATTACAATATATTCTGCATCAATTAATTTAATTTATGAAATCGTAGTATTTTAATTACTTACTGATTATAACGTTTCACACGGCTACGTGATGAATAACTAAATATTCCATTTTAATTGTTAAAAATAAATTATTATGTCACAAGAGATTACAGGGTTATAATTCAAATTATATTATTAATAAGATTAATTAACTATTTATATATATCATATCTTAAATATCACTTCATAAACTTTGAATTTCGCTGTAAATCATATTTTTGTGTATTTTCATATTTAATTAAAATTTTAGAAAATAAAGAAAATTATGAAAATTACTAAAACTATGAAGAACTGTTTTTCGATCTTCTAAATAATTTTGTACACTAATTAAATAATTTTGTCAAAATAAATGAGCTAAAATTTCTGAGCTAACCGGATTGGGCTCAGTAAACCACCCTTTGGACCTGTCGTCGACAGAGCGATGAGAGGATTACTATTTTTTGTTGCTTTTTAAAATTTTGTTTTAAATAAATCTTTAATCGACATTTTATTAAGACATTTGTATAACATTTTGATTTAATAATATTCGATTATTTAGTGATTCTTATTTTCTTTATTTTGATTTTGTAGAGTTATTGATTATGTAATTTCTGACATTGTTATTGACGATTTGATTATTTGAGACATTGTGTTTGCTACTTTATCAATATAGTGTTATTCATAGTTATTTTGATTCATTCATTTGCGTACACATTTTTACAAAAAGGGGTCAGTAAACTTTACGAACTAAGTGCTACTACAGCGTTCATATTAAAACAATAGCGTAACAAAGATAAGAATCTTATTGTTTTTAGATAAAGTACTATTTGTTGTTGCTAAACTTAGTAGAGGAAGCAGTGAAAGCAAACAACCAAAATTTGTGATTGTTCCAGTAGCTCTTAGCAAAAATATTTATATTGTTGCTGAAATGAATAAATATGGCATAATTTTTCACAAGATTCATAAAAGAGCAGCCAATGGAGAAGATTTAAAAGCTGTTTTGGTTGAAAGCATCTAGTTATTCAGGCAGATGTTAAAAAGCCTTATTAGAAGTAAGTTTGATCAAATTACTTCGAGAATTGTAGATCCTTTTTAGGAAAATGATTTCCCTATTTTACTAAATTTTCAAACAGAGAAGTGATTAATGAATAATTTTTGTTGTTGTTCGTAGTTTTTAATTAAAATTATACTTTAAAATTTTATTTATTTGATTGATAAATTTATGTAATTGGTTGACAACATTATTTATTTGGTTGACAAAATTATTTGATAAATCAAAAAATCCTAAAGTATGGAAACATTTTGGAAATGTGTTTTAATATTTACTACTAATTAATAATCAGACTTACACCAAAATGCATTTTATTATAACAACAAAATGATTAAGTCGAAAACGACAAATCCAAAAATAGCTGTCGAATCTGTTAAGAATTCTATAAAATCAAAAGACTAACAGCTCGAAAGACAACAAAATAATCTGAGAAAAATACGATAATTTAGTTAAAAGAAGCTATTTTACAGCAAATTAAAGCCGATGTAAGACTGTTGAAAGAGATTGAAACAAGCTACAAGCTTAGAGCTCACCGAAACCCATGTTCACTGACGTTAGAGCAATTATTTACGATTTTAATTAATTTCGCCGATTATCTTGTGTGAGGAACTTAATTTGATTAAAACGGAATGTATTTTTCTATAACTTATTTTTATCTTCAGCTTCATTCTCGTGTTAATTTTCATTTTATTCATATTTATTTACTTCAGTCTGATCTCAGTTAGTACATTTAATATATGAAATGATATTAGAACGTGTGATCGACTTCTCCGAGAAAATATGTTAACTTAAAATTTGAGTTATGTATCAAAGCAAGATCCATCGCTGTACGGTGTCTGGGGAAATATTTTTTAGTATAATACTTTTTCAGGAAAGCGAAGAAAATATTGTCAATATACTCATGACGAATGGTGAGAACTAAGTTGCTGACAATAGATACAAAGAAAGGAGGTTTTGAAGCAGAAGTTATGATCATCAAAGTATAATCATGGTGAAATGGAACTTTATATATAATTCAGATTTTAATATATTTACATTTTTACTTTATAAAGTATAAAATTCTTTATAGTCAATTTTCTTAATAAGATTTTTGTTGATATTTTAAAAATTATATTTTTACAAATTTTCTATTTAACTTTCTTATTAATTTTATTTTATTGACCAAACAAAAATCAAAATTTTGACAATTTATTAACAATTTCGGTTTGAATAATGTTTATTTAATTAAATTCTTTTTAGATAATTTTAATTAATATCTTCAGTTATCATTTAACCTACAATGTTTCATTATTAGGAAAAAAAAATTAAATTAATATAAGTAGAACGATAAGCTATCCTCATTATTCTATTTTAATCTGTAGGCAATATTAAAAACCTTAATTAGTAAAAATTTAAACAATGTGAATTATTTAAAGATATTTCTAGTGTTAAGACAATAAGAAAATATATTTAGAATGAATCAAATATTATGAGTACAAATAAATAATGCGGATTTTTTAAATAACCTAATAATAATTTGTTCAAAATAATGGCCATTAATATCTACACATTTCTTCTATCTTTCAGTCAATTACATCCCGAAAGAACTTTTCTGGTTTGGAGGAGAACAATTTAGAGACCCAATTTTGGACATCTTCGTACGATTTGAAGTGTAGCTCAACAAGTCCATGTGTCATTGAGCGAAACAGGTGAAAATCAGAAGGAGCAAGATCTGCTGAATACGGCGGGTGAGTGAGTACTTCTTATTTCATATCTTTCACATGCTTTTAACTGCTGTAGAAGTATGAGGCGCTGACTTTTCATGTAAAAGAATTACTTGGCATGTTTTTTGACAAATTCTGGAAGTTTAACTATTAAAGACTGATTCATCGGAGGTATTTGGTTTTATAATCTCTTCAAATTAACATTTTCACCTGGGTTGAGAAGCTCATGGTACACTACACATTGATGATCTCACCAGACACAGAGAATTGTTTTCTTTCCGAAATGGTCTGGTGCTTTCGTATGTCTGGGATTTTAAAAATAGATCCACGTTTCATCTCTTGTCAATTGTCGATGGAAGAAAGTGTTCCTTGCTTGGCGTAAATGTTGACATTTAGATCTAAAAAATTTGAAATTATTAAAATATTATGAAAATTTAAATGATTACCCTATTAATTAGTTATTATTCAAACAAATTGAATTATATATAGATATCTCACTAAATCTATTTTAAATAAATCCGCATTATTTATTTATACCCCTTATAAATATTAAATTAAGAAAAGGATATTGTTCTTAAACACATTCGTTTCAATATCAAAATAAAATAGAGATATTATTATTATTTATTATTATCAAATAAAGTATTTTGTCTTAGCTTATGTTTAAAGGATTTGATCCAAATAATAATAAAAAAATCAATGATGAATTTTGAGAAATAATTCGTCTAATATTTTGTGTCAAATTATTAGTTGAGTCAGAAAGTAACCTTTTTTTCTAATTGTTAAAATTAATTGCTAAATATTGACAATTTTATTGTTTTTTTTTAATAATATTGATATAGAAATATTTGAAGCGCAATATTTGAAGTATAAGAAATCATATTTTATTTTTTTAGATTATAATTTTTATAATTCAGTGGCTACATTTGTTCCGACTAAGAAAAATGTCCGAAATTGGCTCCTGTACGAATATCTCCGTGGATCTACGGCCACACTAGCTGCCGCTAATATTAATGACATAAATAAAGGAGCTATTAATATTCGCCAGGCACAGGAATGGTTTGCCAGATTCAGGTCTAGTGACTTCAACCTCAATAACCATGAAATAAGTGGACGTCCACCAACAACTGACGACAAATTATTGGAAGAACTCATTATTGAAGTAGCAATCCAGGATTCACGACTGAACAGTTGTCAAAAATCCTAGGCTGTAATTCTACTACAGTTAAGACCCACTTACATATGATTGGAAAGTTATATAAGGCAGGTGTCTGGGTACCCCATGAATAATAAAGCTGTTATACTATCTGCTTGTCAATCACTGATTCTGAAGAACAAAAGTGATCTGTTTCTTCAACGTATTGTCACGGAGGACGAAAAGGGGATTCAGTACTACAATTCAAAAAGACAAAAGCAATGGTTATTTCCAGGTAAAACCCCGATAAAACACGAAAACCAGATCTTCATCCTAATAAAGCTATGCTTTGCATTTTGTGGGATTGTCGTGGGGTAATCTATTGGGAATTGCTTGAATCAAATCAGACAATTGATGACAAAAATACTGTGATCAATTGGACAAATTAAATGAGAACTTGATTAAAATTCGTCCAGCTTTAGTCAACAGAAAAGGTGTCAGGAGAATGCCAGGCCACATACCTCGAAGATCACAACTAAAAAAATTAAAGATTTAGGATTGGAAGTTATGGATCGCCCACCATATAGTCCAGACACTGTTCCAACAGATTTTCACCTCTTCAGATCTTTGCAGCACTTCTTGTCTGGAAAAAGATTTCAAAATGAAGATCAGATAAAAAATGAGATCCAATCATTTATTGACTCTAAATCTTCCTCGTTCTTTGAAAAATGGATGAAATGCTTGGTTGACAAGTGGTAGGCTATAGTAAAAAATAATGGCGATTATTTTATTGATTAATGATAAATTTAAAAATTTGTAAAATAAAATTTTGTGATAAAAACGAGGTTACTTTCTGACTTACCTAATATTAACATTATAATTTTTAATTATTTTAATATTTAATTTTAATTATAATTTAAGTAAATTTTGATAACTTTAACTTAAATTAATTTTTTAAAAATTTTATCCTACAAAATAAATTTAATTAATTTAAATTTGAAATAGTTATAAATTAAAAAAATGTACAAGGTGTGTTAAATAATTTCCCTGGATGGACCACCAAAAATAGTAAAAATATGAAAATTCTTGTTTAAACTAATAAAACAAATATTTAGTTATGCATATTTTTTAAAATGAAAGATCAACCGCTTACACGATAAGTTGCAAAGATAGTAGTCCCTATTTCTATTTTTATGATGGATGAAATTTAAGAGCAGTGAAACTGCATAAACTTTCTTTAAATTAGGCAAAACGGCTACTGAAACCAATGAAATTCTGATTTAAGTTCTTGGCAACTCTACTATGAAAGAACAAGCATTTTAAAGTGGTTTTCTTGATCTAAATATTACTGTACATCACTAACAGATCATTCTACATTATGATAATGCTCGTTTACACTGTGCACATTCAATCTTAAAATTTTTGACAGAAATATTTTTATCCAAATTCTTCCACAGATACCTTTTCCTCCAGATATAACTTTTCTTTTTTCAAAGTTATAGATGTCACTTAAAGGCAAAAAATTTTATAAAAAATGACAATAGAAAAATCGATGACCGAGTTATTATCCATTTCCAATTGATAATAAAAAATGTTTCCCTTCCTTGGGGAAGTGATTGCACAAATACGTAGATACCAAGGGGACTATTTTGAAAAAAAGTATAAATTAAAAACTTTACATTCAGTGTATATTCCAAGTCCGGGAATTTATAGGGCACAGCTTGTATTTGATTATTATAAATAATGTAAAACTTAAATTTACAGATAATTATTTATTGTAAGCCAAAGCTTAATTCAAATAAATAAATTAAAAAAACAAATGCGAACGGGATGACAAACCCAATTTTTGTGATGAGCATGATTTCACCATGAACTGAAATGGAGGGGACCATCAATAGTCACGGCCTGTCAAAATTTTAAGCCATGATAAAAGATAATTATAAAATAGAAGACTTAACAAGTAACCATATCAACAAATAAACTCTCATTTAATTTATAAACGGTTAATAAAACTATTTTTTTAGAAAATTAAAAAAAATCGTCATGAAATAACAAATAAAAAAATATGAAAATAATTCTTATTACTCTAAATTGAATTATAATTGATTTCTATTCATGTACATTTTCAAGAATTAATAAAATGAGTATAGATCAAAATTAATGGGGAATAATGTCTGGATTTAGGAACGGAATTGAATTTTCTGGTAAAAGTGGTGTATATCATAATTTCCATAGTAAAACGGTCTAAAAATTAATCAATAAATATCGGAAAACTGTGAAACGGAAATTTTCCAAATTCATTTTTTATTCATTTTTTTACGCAAAAAATATTTTTTTCCATTTTAATAATATTAACACTGCAAATATAATTTAAGATTTATTAATATTGAAATATTAATTACATTTTAAAATTCAATATTAATATCGACCACCAAATCAATTAATTAATTTTATTTTTATTATTGAAGTGATGGATATTACATTATTCTTTTTTATTGTCTTCAATTATCTTATTAACTGAAAAGATGACTTTTTAGTTTATTACTACATCTTACAAATTGAAATCCTTTCTCGAAGATGTATGAGAAATTATATTATTTTTATCTTATGGCATCATTGAATTTTACTATTAAAATTTATATGATAATAATTTGTCTAAAATTATAAAATTATATATTGAAAATATTTCTTGTCTGGTTAAAGGGAGAATTTATTCAAAAATAGAAATTAATCACGTTTAATATATATTTCGAAATTTATATTTTAAGCTATTATATTCATGTATTATTAAATTGTATTATTATTTTTACATTTATCAAAAATGAGATTTAATGTTGAACCTTTGAATGTTGAATGTTCATTCTTTCATTTATATTTCTTCTTCTTCTTCTTTTTATTATTTTTATTATTATTATTATTATTATTATTATTATTATTATTATTATTATTAATTATTATTATTATTATTATTAATTATTTATTATTATTATTATTATTATTATTATTATTATTACTATTGTTATTTATTATTATTATTATTATTATTATTATTATTTTAAAAAAAGGTTTAGATAGTAACTTTTACCTAACTCCAAATTAGAACTACTATATGATATCCTTAAACTGTGGTACATAAACTTCTACTTTTAACGTTTTAAATTATTTGGAAAATGGATAGAAAGAAAATAAATTTCATTATAAAGATTGAAAAAGAAAAAATATGCTCATAAATATAAAAGTTTTATTTAATAATTGCATTATTTATTTAAAATTTTATTATATTGAATAAGGTAAGTATGGAGTTATCTTAATATATTTTCACCATATAATCTAACTAATTGATGTTTTTTGATTAGATAGCAAAACTAAAATTTTCAAATATTCTCTATTCATTTCGCTGTATATTCTCTATCAATTTTATTTTTCTTTTAAAAAATTTGCACTATCAAAATTTTTAATTTTAAAACTCATAAAAATAATAATCTAATAATAATAATAATTATTATAAGAATAGAATGATTATTTTTTTAGAATTTTTAGGGATTTCATTTTAATAGAATTTTCTTATTAAATTAAATTTTATAATTATAAAAATTATTCAGGTTTGTCAATAAATTAACTAAAGCTCTGAAAAAAGTCATGTCCACACTCAAATAATACTACATAATAATATTACACAATAATTCCATCATTAGTTTTAGATGATTAATGATTATTTTTATAAAATATCGATGAAGAATTTGTCTACACTAGCCTTTTTTAGATTTTCTAATAAATGACAGAAGATGACTATTGATGAACGTACAAAAGTAATGGTGATGGCTGAACTTGGAATAAGCTATCGTCAAATTGCGAGAAAACTCAAATTTGTTGTCAGAAAAGTCACTAGAATTATGAAGAAAGTACGTGAAACAGGTACTGTGAAAGACAAAGTTAGATCAGGTAGATCAAAAATAAATTGATTAAAGAACTTAGTTAGTCGCCTTGGTCCCCACAAGTTTCAAAAATCGGCGTCTAACATCCTCTGAACAAAAAATGGAATTTAACAATTACTATGGAGTTTCTGTAATCGCAGCAACTGTGAAAACATTCTCCGTAAGTATGGATTGCGTAGCTGTGTGGCTCTCAGAAAGCCATTGTTGTCAGAGATTAATCTTAAGAAGAGGTTAGCTTTCGCTGTCGACTACTTGTTGAGTGTCCTATTTCTTCGAGTCACCTATTCGACAGGCCTATTTCTTTAAGAAGGGAATTTATTATTTAGGTGAACGTTGGGGACATGGAAACGTAAAAAGGAAAAGAAAATCAAAATTAGAGCAATACAATCAAGGATTTGAAGATATCCGAATGCACTCAAATCGAAAAAGATTTAACAATTTTATGAAATATATTAATGCCGCATTGTAAATAAAGCGTTATAAATAAATCGTGGAACAATTCATAGTAGAAATTTAAAAATTAATTAAATTTAATTAATTTTTAAACAATATCGGATATTTTCAAGAAGACGAGATACATTTACTATTTTACATTCCTAGAGTTAATTAATATTAAATGTGAAAAAAATATTTAAGTAAAATATTTAAATAAATCAAGAGGACTACTTAATTTTAGTAATTAATTCTTGTTAATAAAATAAATTTTCCGCAAAATTTTTCATGTAAAATATTAAAATTGATTTTTTATTTAAGTTATAATCAATGTCAAGTAAAACAAAGTGATGTTTATTATTTCAATAGATCAATAATTTTTTATCTTTTTGTATAGCTAAACTTTTAGAATTAATTAATTATTTTTTTTACTAAAAGATATTGAAAGTTGTACAAAGATTTTGTTCTGCACAAATTTCCGAATATAATCATAATTACTCTGGCTACACACGGTGTATACACATATTCATAAGAAAAAAGTTCATCCTCAAATTATGAAAAGATTTTCTGGGAACATGTGACTTTTTATTAAAAGCAAATTTGAAGAAAATTTCATTACCATAATTACGCTTTTAAAAATTTCAAAGAAAAGTCAAATAATATTATTTTTCTTGTTATTCTAATTGAGGAAACTCGAGCCAGATCCATTGAGATACAAATCGATTGACTACAATTCATAATCAGTTGCAATGCACTAGGTGGATATGGCCACGAGCAATGTTTCATTAATATTCAACAGCATGAATCGGAATAATTTGATTTTTACAGAAGATGTTATAATTAATGAAGAAAATAATTCCAATATTTTTAGATAATAATAATTAAGCTAAAGAAGGCCTTAAGACAATCCAAGTAATGTAAATATTTGTAAAATTTTTCACTAATTGTACTTATATTTAATGTCTTATTTGTTTAGCCGAAGTGGATTATTCCCACAAAAATTCAAATTTGTCTTACTCAAAAAGTAACTTTTGGTGAAACAAAAGAATTTTCACAATATATTATTTTTCTTTCGTATTTTAAATGATCTTAAAAGTAATTGTACATGATTATTATTATTTTGTTTCTCTTACTATAATTTAGGTTTTAGCATTAATCTAACTTAGGTTTTCAATATTGTGAAATATTTTTGGGTTTCAGACATTTTTTAGAGTATGTAGTCTTGTCTTTCAATTTATTTATAGGAAAATTATTTCTAGTTTCTTAATATTATTATCAATTCTAATTTATTTATTAAAATCTAGTGAATATATTTTATCTTTTTGTGTTGATCTTATTTTAAAACCAGTATTTGGTAAACAATTTTAACATTCTAATTATTTTTTGTTACTCAATCTATTGAAATATAAATGAAATACTTTCTTATGAAATGTCCAATTTATTAACAACTTGGCAATTGATATCTTTGCATTTCTTCAATCGATTTTTTTGGTGTATATTTGAAAAATTATCTATAATTAATTATTTTTATTATTTTACCATGTAATAATTGAATTGTCCTTGCTTTTTAGGAAGACATACTATGTGAACGAGTTATTGGGTTTTTTCTTTCGCATTTCAAAGAGGCCTTTAGGTATCCATAAACAGTAAAAAACCATGGAGAGACAGGTTGCTTATGAATCTCTAAAATTCATAAGTAATCGACAACTAGAGCTGATGTTTCCCTTACACTGATTCACTTTTCCAAATATTATAACTTAAGATGAAAAATATATCATTAATGATAATCTTAAACAAAAAAGACCCTGGTATAACAAATCTTAAGCCAAAATGAACCATTAAAAAAGGAAATTATTCACAATTTACAAGTCAAACCTGATGAAAATATCAGTATAAACTTACTTTATAAACTAAACTTTATAAACTAACTTTAAATTATGCAAAAGAAATTGAGTATCCTCTTCGGTCAAATGGTGATCTAAATGGTAAGTATTTCATTGAATAAATATTTACTGCTTGTTCTTAATGTAGTTCTACTTTCTTAGCTCTACTTGATATATTGAGTTGATTCATAATTTCGTCCGTTTTTTTAGATAAACTTTAAAAGCAAATTTTAAATATATTATTTGTTTAGATATTTACAAGATGTACACCATTTGAAAGCTCAGAAAGAGACGCGTAAGACACTTAATTATATTGTGTTATATGTAGTTTGTATAT
>JBBMKC010200919.1:0-14087 GCA_037834085.1 Bipalium vagum | reverse complement strand
TGTTTTATTAAAAAATAAAATTTTCGATTTTAACTTATTTCATTTTTTCGGCAAAACATTATGCCTCAACCTAATAAAATGGAAATAAGCTAAACTTAAATAATCAACTAGTAGTAGTGAACAAAAACAATTTACTTTAAGTTTTGATTTTGATTACTTTTATTATTCCAGATACTTTGAGAAAACCTTTTTTACCCTTCTACATATTAAATAGTGTATTAAATGTGGTTTGAAAATTTCGAGAAATAAAATAGAAAACTATTATTTTAATAAAAATCACATTATTTCTTCTCAACATAATCTTCTTAAGATTAATGCATTTCTATCATTTATATTCTTGGAAGTGGTTGTCGCTAAGTCTTCCAAAATAATGATTTACCCCTTCATGAACCGTGAAAAAGCGCTTTCTACCAAGAAATTTTTTTGACTTTGGGAACAGATGATAGTCAGCCAAATCGGATGAATATGGGAATTTTGAATAGAAGGGAATTTCGAAAAAGTTCGTACTTTAATTTATTGATTTTTCCATTGAATTAATGCCCTGTGTGGACGTGCATTATCTTGATGAACAATCATTTTTCTTCAAACCGGATATTTTTTCATTTATGTTATCCGATTTATCCACCAGTTTTACGAAATAATAAAAATTGATTGTTTCACTTTTAAGAGATAATCGATTATAAGAATTTCTTGAGTTTCGATGTTTCTACTGCTTACATTGAATTTTGCTTTCAGGGTTGTAGTAATGAACCCATGTCTCATTTGTGGAAACAAATCTTCTTAAAACGCTCCTAACGCTCTTGAGAAAGATTCATCTTTTTTTTCAACTGTAAGCAAACGCGGCACCAATCTTGTGGTAAGTTTTTTTTATGCAAAATAAAATAGGTTCATTCGGTTAGCTATATCTGTATATCGATGAACTTAAGGAATAGTTTCAGGTATTGTTCAAGCTTGTACAGCCTTGCCTAAATTCCTTAACCCATTTATGAACCGTCGTACAAAATTTACCAAATATTGTCCATCTTCTAAAATAGTCAAAACTAGTTAATTCAAATTGATATGGATAAAATACTTCAATTGATTTAATATATAAAATTTATTAATATTAATAATGTAGTTTTGTGATAAATATGATTGATTATAAAAATTTTCTTTATGCTTCATTTCACGAACTTTTCAAACCACCAAAATATTACGGACTTTTAGTACGTTTCACTTGTACTATAAATTAAATTTTTTTGAAAATTTAATAAATTAATTATACTAAAATTTAAAAATATTAATAAATGTTAAAATCCAATGTTTTAATAAAACTGGTTTGAAAATTAAAGTTATTTGAATCAATTAATAAGTTATTGTAAAAATGTCTTAACCACCGCAATACTGGTGACCAAATAGACGCAAATTAGAGCTATTTGATGAACGCTTACGCGAAAGGGATATTTTTAGAATATTTTTTATAAAACAATTATAAAATTTTAAGTAGACTTTCAAATATACCTTTTACAGTATTTTTTCCCTTTTCAATGTTCAATTAATTAAATATTGGACTTTTAATGAAATCAATATATTACTCTCGGAAGAAATATTGAGATTTCGAAAAGCTTCATCAATCGGAGATAAATTTTTCTTGGTTTTGCTACTGGTGTCTGTTCCAGAATTTGTATTATGACTTTCTTTATTTAAGCTTGTTTTTCGACAGATCTCTTCAATTAATGCTGAGCAAATAGGAGTATGATGACCTCCAAAGATATAACTTGTATGGAAACAGTCAGTAGCAGTATTCATTTGTTTTGGACAGGAAAGATTCAAAAAATTTTTTATATTACTGAATATTTTATGTGAAACGAGATGTTAAGTGAATATTATTGATAGGACTTACAAATATTTTGATTTATATGATAAAATTTTCTGCTTTAACACGTTTGAAGCAGTTGACGAAATAGCATTATTTAAATTATACGGACTATCTCCAGGGGATACCACATCAATTCGATCAAGAAAATCTTCTCTGGGGGCCAACAATTTAAGTCTTCTTAGATTTTGTAGAAGATAAATTATTGCAAAACCCGTCGAATGACATATCAATCGATACATTTCCTGATAAACCAATTTCGGTAACCCATCAAGTACTGCAGTCCATAGGCAAAGAAGTCGAAGGGCATCAAAGATCTTGGTTTCATGTCTAAAACTCGTATTAAAAGTTATCTATCTAAAAAATTATCTATATTTTTTCTTACCTCATTGATTTAATGATTAATAAAAAATGTTTATGCTTGTTCAATGTTTTTGTTAATTTTTATGTTAGTCACAATAAGATTAAGTGAAGATCAATTTTGAAATTTGATTACTGACCAATTTAAAAAGTTTCAGGCACTTTAATCTTTGGTCTTAACTTTAAAAAAAGTGATATTGGTTTTAACTGGAATATATTTTTTGTTTAAAGTTATTAATTTTATCTTTATTAGACAATATTTGTAAGAATTACAATATATGTGAAGAAATTGATTATTTTAGATTTAATAATTTATTCATGAGTTTAGAAATGAAACTGATAAAAAAACTGAGACGCATTACGTTGTATAACTCTATGACCACAGAAGTCACAAAAAATGTCAACGGCAAATACAGTGAGATATGTAAAGATATCGAACATGGTTCAAAAAGTTCAAGAAATTATGTCTGCTTCCAAGATAAATCTGATAGATAAACTCGACTTGAATGCATTAAAAAACAACTATTATTGAATTGGATTCTTTGATGATACCGAAAAATTTGGTAGGTAGATAAAATGTGGTAAATTCTAGGATAACTGGTTTTAAAACTTATTTTACCTCAATTTTTGACTTAGTATTGTAATTCAAAGGTATGTCTAATTACAAAAATCAGCAATAAATTTCAAATAAAAAATATAAATAAAATATTACCTGCAAGTTAAGAATTCTATTATTAAATTTCTTGGAAATTCCCAATCTTCAGTAGCAAGTAACAATGACGCTTGAGCACTCATAAGATCGTCTACTCTATCATGCAAAGTGGTTTCTTTAATAATGAAATCGTAGGCAGCGAAACATAATTTTAATTGTTTTCCTTCTAATACCACTTGTGGCATGTCAGATTTTACAAATGAATATAACTGTTCGGTTTCTTTCATATAGTTTACTTTACTCTTTTTATCACTCAAATCTTTGTTACGTTTCGTCAATGCGGGTACTACTAAAGTTAATGGCAATGAACGAATTTCCTGTGAAAACGTTAAATTATGTTTAATGGCACAATTTTTTTAAAATATTTAATTATAATTATTACTTGAAAAACGGAATTATTGCTATTCATGAACTCTTTTCTGTCAGGATCGTCTGTTAATTCCTTCTTGAAAAATACTTGACCTAAATGATATATAACGAAGTCAGAATATATAATTATCAAACCTAAATCAATATCCATTACTTCATGCAGCATTCCTTCGAAAGTTATAGGTAAACAAAAAGGCGTTACATAGTCCAAATCTGTGAGAAGCATTAAAATATCAATAATTATAAATAAAATATTGCCTCTACTAAATATAAATATATTTGTGCTGCCAGTCTTACTATCTGATTGCTTGAAGTTTGATGAATTTCGATTACATGTATCATATACACCTCTGAAACACCAATTCGATGCCTCACCTAACGAGAATATCTATTAAAAATAGCTCAGCTAAAGACTTAAAAAGCAAATTTAAATAACTTGACATGTATACGTTGGACGATCAAGACCAACAATAATTGCATCGGCTATCATTTCGCCAAGAAAATAGCACCAGCTCATGTTACGATGTAAGAAGGTAGAAGAAAACATGTATGGAGCATGAAAGGTCAAAATATCATCGTCAATTGGTATCCATCCAATTTTTAAATCATAAACACCAATTCTATCTAATGGCAATTCCTCCTTTTGTAATATATACCTACAAGATTCAGTCTGGAGAAAATTAAAATTCAGAAAGATCAAATAGATATTTGATATTATTTGACGAAAGTATAAATGAAAACATTATAGATTTTAAATTTTAGGAATATTTTATTTTATCCATACCCTAAATTTTAATGTTACAATTTAAAACATTTAAAAACTAATCAATCTGTTGAAAATCTAAACAACAGTTAATTAAACAAAGTAAAGATGAACCTACTTAAAACTGTTATTGCTAAAATACACTTTAATTAACGAAAAATGTAAAAATTTGAAACGATATCAAATTACTATTTGGAAGAACTTAAAATTTATAATTAAACATTACCAATAATGGGACAAAACCCAATACCATTGTGCGTTCAATATTTTTTTCTTTATCACTCTTTATCATTTTAATAATAGACTGAACTCCCTCAAATGTTGGTGGTAATAGGCATATAAGTCTGAATTTAAATTCAAATTAAATAAATACCGAATTAAATATGAATTTCTTATAAGAATATTGATATGAATAATTACTAACAAAATATTACTTATTTATATCTTTATTTATAGAATAATCGGTAAGACTAATGGTATTATTAATATCACATTTTTTAAGTAATTCATTGCCACATATTTTATCCAAAATTACTTGTACATCATGGTGCAGCATAAGACATTTTGAACCAGGAATCTAGGTTTATTAGAAATTTTTAACTTAATAGAAAATACAAAAATAATCCATACCTTAGAGAATAATTCAACAATATTTGAATGATAAACACTAATAATATTTCTAATATTGAATGGTGAATTCATGAGAGAGATAATTCAAATCTAAACCAAAATGGATAAGTTAATTTAAAAATTCTTAAAATATTTAAATTTTAAAAAACAAATAACGACAATTAAATAAACAACGTGTAAGATTTTCAAGTTTTTTCATTTCCGGGTCGTTACTTAAAATATTGTATATTTAAAGATATTAAAGAACTTCCTTGTAAACGTAATTTTCCATTCAAATTATTATAAATTTTCTTAATTAAATATGAATTTTTAAAAAATTGAAAAATCCAAGAAAAATGAAAAAAATTAATCTTAGGCTACAGACAAATAAAGAGGATTTTTAATAATAAAAGCAATATAATTTCAAGATACATTAAAATAAATCATTCAAAGAAAAGTTAATTTTTACATATTGTCACACAAATCTCTTTAATTTATAGATATCGTTCAAAAGAACTTCTCTGATTTTGAGGTTAACTCATATTGTGACTCATTTTGGGCATCTTCTTGTATATTGAAATTCTATTCAACAATTATATGTTCTGATTTGAAAAGATTTTTATCTAGATACTTTTTCACATGCTCTTTTAATTAAGCAAGTGGAGGTAAACCATAAGAATCAAAATAAAAGTTTTTATAGTATTCAACCCAATGAAATCCTTTTTGATTTGTATTTTGATAATTAATAATTAGTGGTTTTCAGATTTTGCTGTTTTTTTCATCTTTCATCAAAATTGGATGTTGGAAAAATTCTATATTTACAGAAAAAATTTAAAAGTGGTGTTTTTTTATTTTGGCGAGATATTTTTAGAAAATAATTTTAAAAAATATTAATTTTTTATTTGTTAAGGTTTAAACCATGTCCTTGTTTTACAATCTTTTTATTTTTACCTTTTTTGTATTTTTTTGTACTCAGAACTATTTAAATTTTATCTCTTAATCCTTTTCCAAAAAAGGTTTCTTTTTTTCTGAAAAGCTTTTCTTCAATCCAGTTAATTTTGTTCATTCTTCAATGAATATATATAGAACATATAATATTATATAGATTTTCATTGTTATTAAGTTTCCATAAAACAAATAATGTTAACTGTCCACAATAAAATATAGATAAACTTCGGAAATCTATTTTATTATATTGTTTACTATGCTTTGATAAATCATTTAAAGGAGGTATAGCATAAGAATCAAAATTATAATTTTTATAATCAACTCAATGAATTCCTTTTTTATTTATATTTTAATTAATGATTAAAGGTATATTTGATTTAATGAATTCCTTTTTTATTTATATTTTAATTAATGATTAAAGGTATATTTGATTTAATGTTTTCTTTAATTGTATCTTTAAATAAAGCTTTTAATGGTATTCCTATATATCCTGCTATTTCAATCAAACCAAAAGTATAATAATAATAATAATAATAATAATAATAATAATAATATTATTATTATTAATGTCATTAATGTTACTCTTAATTTTACTGTGATTTATTACTTTTGTTAATATTTGCATTCTTCGAACTTAAGAAAGATTTTTTGTCAATCTCGGAGAAGGTTGCTCTAAAGAGCAAAGATACAATAGCGCAAAATTTAATGATTAAAAGATTACAGGTAGTCAAAGAATGAGATGATAATTGTCTCCGTGACGTTTGATATGTTGTATAATAGAGATTCCATATTATTTCTTGTGAAAATAATTATTATGTAGTCAAGAAATGAGATAGCATAGTTATGGAAAGATAAGAAGATAGGAAAGTCGATTATCTTCATTAAGTATAAATAAATTATTAATAAAAATATTTTAAAAATATTGATAATGAATCAAAAATTCATGGGTTAGTTAAGCTTAGATGTTTTGATTAGAAAGAAAAATATAAAAGTTTTCATACATAAATAAAAAATAAAAAAAATATAATAAATATTTATAATATTATATATTATGTAATAGCAAATATATTGTGGAATATTTGTGTAATTATTAAAAGGATTAAATTTTTTATTAATTTAATTTAATTTATTTTTAGTTTATTTTAAATTTTAGACGTAATAAGCTTTCAATACAATTAATAAATAAGGTCCAACACATATATTGCTATGTCGTGGATGTATTCTTTTAAAACTGAAGGCGGTAAATTATGCACCAACGTCATTCCAATCAATCAACGATCGTGGACTTGGAAGATTTGAATTGAGTGTGAAAAAGTGGGCTGCGATATTTTTAATGAGAAAAGAATTGTCAAACAGTTGGAAATAATACAAGAACCTCTTGGTATCAGGCTAAATAAGATGGGTCAGATCCACAACTCAAGAAATCAGGTTTTATATGAACATTAATTATAAACTATAATTAGTTGTGAACGTATTCATCAAGTTCTCCTCTTGAAAGGAATAGTGAATAAAGATCGTTGAATAACGAATCTTGGTTGGAAAGTGTTAGATAAAATGTGCACTGGATATTTTCCAAAGGGTTATCAGTTCATCCAATCTGTAGAAAAGATCTAATCCCATGAAAACCAGTGAAAGCCATTTCAAAATTGCTTTACTACCCTTTCGAATCAAAAATTATATAGTAATTTTCAAAGAGTAAAACCATCATTGTCTGATGGAAAGTTTACATTTATCAAAAGTAACTGTGAATACTTTGATTGGAAAATCGTTTAAGGTTCTTTTCAATTATTAATTTTTAATAAGACAATTTTATAAAGTCCTTTACATAATTATGAATACTTTTCATATCATAAATGTATTTAAGGGGATTATTTATTTATTACCATTTAATTCAATTATGTATATATCATAAATATATAATTAAATATAATTAATATAATTAAATAATATAAATAATATAATATAATTAAATCAATTATAAATATTATGATAATATAATTCAATTACATTTTTTGTTTTTAGTTTCGAATTATTATTTTTTTGAAAATAAAATTAAAACAATTTTTTTCACATAAAAAAAATATTTATTTACAAAAAAAAATTTAATGTCTTATTTTTTATCCTTGATTTACAATTAATTAATTAAATTTAATAATTCCAATGTACTCCATAACTATTTTTTTCTCGTAGATATTTTCCACTAACCAGAATTTACGATATTCTGAATCTCGTATATTTATCAAATTTCTTTCCATCAAAATATAGTTATAATTAAAAATTAAAATACTGAATTAAAAATCATAATTGGCTTAATTATAAAATATCTTAGCTTATACAGAACTATTATTTTTTGTGTTGAAACATAATTGTTTATTATTAAATAATTTCTTTGAAACTACATCAGTTTTCCATATTTTTTTGATTACTTTCGTTTAAAAAAATTAAACAAATTATGCAAATATTTTTTTTGAGGAACAATTTAAACAAAAATAGTAATGTATACATATAATCATTTGCAATTAGTAATTAGGTATTTATTTGTTTTATCTGATAAATGTATTTAAAATTATTTGATAAAAGTATATATATATATATATATATATTTTAAAAATTCTGTTCATTTTAAAATGAATTAAATTAATTCGAAAATAATAATAATTTAATTATTAATATTTTATAAATATTATTTTTGAAATTATATATTATAGTTTTGAGGTACATAATTAAAATTTCAATAATTAAAACAAACAATATTTTTAAAATCCAGTACTGTTTTCAACCTCACCAAAAAACATGGAATCTAAATTATATTCTATTTTCCTTTGAAAAAAGAATAATTAACCGAAATGATTATAATTGAAAAATGTGGTTTGATGATATTAAATGAAACGATTATAATTTATCATTTTAATAAAATCAATTTTTGATAATTCATGTTAACTTTAAATAAACAAATATTCATTAAAATACCCAACGCCAAAGTAATCCGATTATTATTAGCTTTTTTTATTGAAATATGAAAACAAATAACCTTACATTTTAATTAAAGTGAAAAAATATTTTATTTATTTCCCTATAAAATTATAATTGATTTTATTATAATTTAGTTATTAAATTTCCGTACGTAAAATTAGAAATATTGGTCAATAAAGGCGATATTGAATTTTTTAAATCATGAGAACAATGAAGAAACAATCTTTAGACAAAACTTAAATAACCTTTAATTATCATTTCAGAAGTGAAATATTATTTATATATTTTTCAATCAATCTTTTTCTCATTAATAATTCCGATTCTTTATATGTCGATTTTATTGACAAATTGAGATGACTGGACTTTTGTAATGTAATTCTTTCTCTCTCTCAAGAGACCATTTAACAATTATTTTTGATGGTTGCGTATTCGAGAACGTATGCCTGCTGTATGCCAAATAAGTTGAAGGACATTCGTCATAACAAATAAAAATAGGTTGAACAATAGTATGACTTGTAGGTGAATGTTTATACACACTGAATTCGTCCAGTACCTTCCAAAGGTCTATTTCTTTTCACTATACATTTCCTACCTTTGTACCTCAATTTTCTATTGTCTTTAATTCTTTTTTCCTCTCAAATAAATGAAAAATTGGTGACGCAATTACAATAAATATTTCTTATTTATTTGTGTATTTTTCTCTATTTTTCGAATCTGAAATGTGTGAGGAAAAATATATAAGGCACTGTATGTTTTACAATTAAGGAAAAATCAACTACGAAGATTTGGTAACCAAAATATTTATATGCTACCAAGAGAACGGATCTAGTATAGATTCTTTAAAGTTTAATGATTGTTTCATCGTTTTGGAGAGAGGAATTTGACACTGAGGTAAGACCCATTTTCCGAATTAGATAAGCGCTGATGACAATCAACTGCAGACTATCACACATCAATACAAGGAGTTCGACATAAATTTGACAGTTATATCAAGAAAAAGAAGAATTACTAGGTAACTAAAAAATCTTTATATATTTTAAGTAAATAAAATACACGAGTAATTCACACTATTGTCAAACAGTTTTATTCGAGGTAACCACCATTGGCATCTATAACAGCCTCAATTCGACCCAGAAACATGTAGTATGCTGATTTTATACCTCCTCTGGGAAGTTTCTCAAAAACTTCTTTACCTCTGTTGACTAACTGAGCGATTTTTAGTATTAACATGATAATTAGTATCTTTCTCGATATCAACCATATCTAATAATCAGATTAGGATTTGGGAAGTGCGGAAGCCAAACATTGGGACCGATAAAGTTGTAAAAGTTGGCTGTTAATCATTTCAAACAATTGTTTTGAAATGTTGTTCAAACAGTTGTTTAACAATTTTTATTTAAATATACTTCTTACATCGCTCTATGTACATTGTTTAATTTGGAAAATATTCCAGATTTATCTCGAACACTCTGTACAAAAACTTATAAAAATGACATTACTTTTTCAAAATAATATTTTAACCAGAAACAATAATTATTATTATCAATGAGTAATATTATTATTTTTATTATTGATATTATCAATTGTAAATTATTATTATTATAATTATTTTCCATATTTGTTTTAAAGCTCTCTGTTAAATATTTTAATGACATTTGTTTAAATTACATTAATTTTTTATTAATTAATTATTAAAAATTAATTTAATTTACAATTATTTAATTAACACAATTTTTAATTCTTAACATAAAATTAATTTTAAAATTATAACAATTATTATTTTTAAATACTGTATGCAGAGATGGATTGAACTTTTCATCGAAATTTGATAGAAAGCTTAAATTTCGAACAGGATTCTGCTAATAATGTTTGTTTTATTAATTGTCTTTTAATGCCACATAGGTCTGAATACATTATCAGCAAACACAAATGACAGTGAAAATGGACACTAGAATCCATAATTCTATTTATATGCCTTTCTTTAATTGGGATACTTTCAGAGTTATAGAATCACAGATCTGCTATTCGGTGACAGAGGTTAAGATTCACTTCCTTCATGTTGAGAAAAATGGTTTGAATTTAATTACAGTTGTAACCCATTATACTTCCACTAAAGAAGATAAGTAGTTCAGAATGTCAACAGAACTTGCATAAAAATTGAAAATGACAAAGCTTACTTATTATCATTATGATTATACTTATTATGATAGTTGAACTGTATAACCTTTACATAGTATTGGTTGACTTGACGGGTACTTTAAAAAATGACTGAATTTTTAACAAATAAAGCATGAATCAGGTTTAATGTCGCAAAATTAAAACAGTAAAATCTTTGATAATAACTTGAATTTGTAGATAATATTTTTAATTAATTCAAATACATTAAATCAATTATATTAATTGATTTAATATCAGTCTAATTAATTCAAAATGAAATCAACAAAATGTGAACAAAGCGCGGTCTATGTAATAAATTTTTCAAGCATTACAAAGGCTATAGAAAGATTAGAATAAATCATTTTTAATGCAAGGTTTGGTCAGGAAGACAGTTGAACGGATCAGAAGTTTTTTACAATACTGTTTTCAAAAATTTCCAGCCCAAAACCAAATGCTTTAATTCCTAAGATTTTGAAGGTTATCAGAGAAAAGTACATTGACAATCCCTCATTTTTCACCAGAAATGTGGCCAGATCAAAGAAAATTTCACAAATCAGCGTGTGCAGAGCTTAAAAGAAGTTAGGTATTGTGACAAGAAAGAAGACAGTTGCCCCAAAATATCAAAATGATCAACCAAAGAGAGCTCAAAAGGCGTGCAAAAAGTTGTCCATGAGTGTTGTGCCAAGCGTTGGAAGCAAATTTATAAAAATGGATGATGAGACATATTCTCCACTCGATCCCAGCCAAGTACGAGGCAATGAATAATACAGTCTAGTAAATGGTCATGAAACAAATACTATTCATAAAATTAAACCTAAAGGAAAATTCTGTAAGAAGATTGGAAAATGGCAAAAAATTGCACAAAATGGAGATGTCTCTAGACCTAGTATTTATTGTGGTACAATGAATGCAAGTATTTATTTGAAAGAATGTATTCGGAAGATTCTCATTCCATTCATCAATAATTAAAAGCAAAATCATGATGTACTGTTTTGGAATGATCTCGCAAAATACCACTCAACTTAAAATCTGGAAAACCATCTTTGCGACGTTAATTCCCTGATATCACTTTAACGTAAACTGAACGTATAGTTTATGCGATCTCTGTAGCTTTTGCAACTCGATTATACTCGAACAGTAATATATGCCCTGAATTCCTTGTTTTTCATCTTGATACTCAATTTTCATGAGATAAATTAAAAATCTTTTACCAAATGACATAGTAAACTTATTTACCTATTGCAACTGAATATTCAACGGAACTATATTTATATTTTTCAAATTTTGTTATTCACTGTTGGTATGTTTAATTAATTTAAATAAACATAATTACAGGGTTTTCAGTCTCATTTAGAAAATTTCTACCTTCATTTTAAAATAGGAAAATCAATTTTGAATTTACGAACTTATATTTTGAATTTATCAATCTAATATTTACTTATTAACTTAACAATATCTCTCTTTGTCATTGCACAGCGCACGGAAATATTTCTTGATCTCAAATTTGACACAGCATGCACCACCCAAGTACCACACAAAGAACGACCAACCATTGCTCGAAGTGTAACATTAAATCCAACTACATAAAAAAATTAGATACCTGTCATCATATTTTGCCAAGATTTCTAAAGACCTCTTGGAGTACGTTCTTTCTTCGAGACATTTAAGATCATTCCATCTAACCGGAATCAACGAAATTTTTTTAAAACTATTTTATTATTTATTTTATCAAGATTATTATTTATCAATTTTTGTCGTTGAACCGCTGACATGATAAACATTAGTTAAATTTTGCCGAAGAGCTTTCAGTTTAAGCTTTCTTCATCAATGCTGGTTGGTAAGAACTAAGTATGTTCATTTATCAATGTTTTCTTGCGTACCCACACCTTTTAACATACTATCTACCCCACCTTCCTTTAAATATACCTAAATATACATTTATTATACCTTTAAATATGTAATTTTTTAGATATACATTTATTACATCATAAACTGTTGTTAATATGATTTTTAAAACATCAATTATTACTTTTTTGGTATGGATTTTAAGATACGAATCGATTATTTGTCTTCGATCTTCATTTAAGAGCATGAACGAATGTTTACAATTATTCAAAAAATTTACAACACGTATTTCATTATGAATTTAAACGAATTTGAAATTGCTTTACAAAAATTCAAAATTGATTTTCCTACTTTCAAAACGTAGCTTCACAACTTCAAAAAGAAGGTACACATATTGAAAATTGAGAATAAAACCGTGCATTATGCATCAACCCAATATATTATTTTAATTTTATTATATATGAATTTATATTTTATCATATTTAAATTTTTCATAATATTATGTACTACTATAAATAATATAAAAAAATTTGAAAACTACCTGAATCGTAGATTGGATTAAAATTTTAATAATCACACAGTTGAATGACAATATAATATTGAAATAGAAGTTTTATGATATAATAAAAATAAATTATAATAAAAATAATGATGATGATGATAATAATAATAAATTTTTTTTAACCGAAGTCATCAGAAATAGTTCATAGATATATTAATACCAGAAAAAATTCTTTTTCATTATTTTTAATTTTTAATTTTATCGATAAAAAAAAACCAGAAAAAATTCTTTTTCATTATTTTTAATTTTTAATTTTATCGATAAAAAAAATATACGAAAATTAGTGAAAAGCTATGAATAAAATATTAATCATATTTCAGTTATTATTATACACTTAAATGTTTCTTTTGCAAATTTTTTCTTTGTGTAATAATTACGAAGAAAGCATGAAAATTAATAAATATTAAATTTTTTATAATATATTAAAATAAAATGTTTAAAATTAAATATATGTATATAATAGTGAAAAATATTTCTTATTATTTTTTGTTTACAGAAAATGATTGAAATATTATCTTGAAAAATGATTAATTTTTGTGTTTTCTGTTTTGTTCTTCAATGCGAAAAGATGATCTGCTTGTCTACAATATCCATTGGAGTACTAGAAAATATTTTGAATATAATAATATAGGATCTGGAACAAATACTGTAAGAACACATACAATAAATCAATTAAAAAATTGATAAGTAAATGTGAAAAACAAAAAATTCTTTTATTTAAAATTTAATTTATAAATAATAATTTATACAGTCAACAATGTATAATTTCACATTTTCCGTCCCGCGAAATTTAACTATTTGTGGAACGTGAATTTATAAAAATGGGATTTTATGGGGTGTAAAATGGAAAAGTTAAAATTACTCAAATACAATATAGAAAAATACAAAATATAGAATATACAAAAAAACAAAATATATGACACAAATTAATTAA
>JBBMKC010200908.1:0-14087 GCA_037834085.1 Bipalium vagum | reverse complement strand
AACGTCCATCTTCGATACTATTTGAAAAATAAATTTATAATTTTCATAAAGACTCACAAGTTGGTTAACAGGCATTCGAATTCGCCAAACTGAGAATCAAGAGATTATTATTCAGTTTCACTCACTTCTACTGGTGCTTCGAGGTCCCTCGGTCTTTTCATTGACCCTAATCTTGATGTCAGTTTTGGTATCATCACGTCGAGAGTGAAATTAACGGATGTGAAATTATACAGTGTTTACTGTATATATTAATTTAATTATTATTTTCTTTCACATTTTTCATCACATTACGAGAGAGAAATGATTATAAAGTATTATAGGAACAAAGGATAAAAAGAGATTGAGATTAAAAAAGAGAAGAGAAAAAAATATCAGAAAGAACAAATAACATTTCTGTCTGAAACCTTGAATGAAAATTAGACTGATAGAGACTCTGAAAAGTTTCATTTAGTAATTCTATTCAGTGTTGGTTAAAATAGAAAATAATAAAAAGGTTTTCTCAGGAATAGGTATTGCTTGTAGTGTTCAGGTTAATATTATTTTAACACACATCTGAGTCCTTTTCTTCCCATTTTCAACTAAGCTAATTTAATAAAAACTTTTAAAATATTATTTTAAATCTATCAGTTTTCATTTTAAATTTTTTTTGTATATTTTTTAAATTTATGCAATAAATAACATCAAAGGGGCAGAGAACGTGGAACGACGTTTGTGTTCTAAGTATTTGCTACATATCGATGTTACATTAGTCTGTTAAGGACATAAGAATAAATTATACAATTTGCTAGAGAATTTATATATTAAGTAAGTCCTGATAATATCCATGTAAATCTTCCAATTCACCTATGGATAATTGATTTTAGAATACACAATGTTCCACAAATGTGAAGAAGCAACTAAAGATAAATTTTTTAAAAAAATTAACATAAAAATAAAAAAAAAATTACTTCATTTCTCTATTTGAGACCTCAATTACGGAGCATCTGATCAGTGCTCTGGTGTTTTTTTATTATTTAATGGGTTTCTTCATGAAAAATCAGCTTCTTTAATCGATCGTTGTCTGGTTATATAATGTAGCCAGGTTCTTACACTATTTAAGTTGAGGTGAAATAACACAGCTTATTAAAAAAATTTTTTTCTACATTATTTATTTCAGCGTATTGTATCTGCGTGGATAACAATTATATTTTAAGTCTTAATGCACTTCCCGTATGTGTCTTATTACCTTTTTGTTGCTGCCCTATTCATGAAATATAAAATAAATTAATTAGAATAAGTGAAAAATCAGAGCCAAAATGATTGTTTCAATAAATGTTTATCGTGCCCTGGTTAAAATAATTATCCTTAACAGGTTTACATGATAATCTCAGGGAACCACGATTTCCTTTATCCTGAGAAAATGCAATTAGCATCTATTACTTGAAATGATTAGGAACATTTTATTTATAAAATCGCTTCCTTAAAATTCTAAAATAATAAATAATTAAATAAATAAATAATAAATAATAATAAAGAAATTAATAAATAATAAATAATAATAAATAAATTAATAAGTAATAATTAAATAATTAATTTACTTAAAATTATTTTTAGCTGTTTATCATATTTTTATGAAAATAATAGCTGCAATTTTTAAATTATTATTATTATTATTATTGTTATTATTATTATTATGGTTATTATGATTATGATTATGCCAAAGATCAAGTTACAGCGATGCATCTGGAGATAGAGTATTAAAACCACTGCTTGTTGATATATAAAAACCAGAATTGCTGCTATCTAACACGCTACATAAGAGTCAAAAGTAATGGTTAATCTACCTTTTGCACACCAAATGAAAAATGGCAATATTTTCTCGATAATCTAGTTGAAATTTATTTAGGTTTGTCATGTAGAAACCTGTTGTAAAATAACAAATGCTTTGGACACAAAATTTTTTTTCTAAATATTTTACTATACGTATCTACTTTATTTTAGTCTGTCTTACTATATTTTTGTTAATTTTTTCGTATTAGTTAACGTCATAGAATAAAAAGTGAGATAGATATTATTGCTTATTTAACGGTTTTGTATGTTAACCGTTAAAAGAAAATCAGCAAGCTTTTGAATGAGATTCCTTACAAAGAAAATTATTAATGACTACTGTAAATTGAGGAGGCTACAATAGGAACCGTAATCGAATATTAAATAAACCAGACCGTCGGTGTCTCCAACTAAATGAATGATTCATTAAGACCAAAATCATCGCATAAAATGGGGATGAAGTTCAATTATTTTTTTTAATGAAGTCCAATCCTTTTTATTATTATTCTTTCATTTTTGCTGTTCTTTTTTCTTTCTCTTCATTGAATTCTAGGTTCTTCATATAAAATCTATTTCAAAACAGGAAACAATTTTTACAATAATGTGAATCATTTCAAGAAGAACAGCATTTACAATATGATTTATTACCTTGGGATTTATTTCTGAATCAACATGCATCACAAGAGAAGAGATTATCACAGTTTCACTTTTCTCTGATTTGATTTCAGATTTAGATTGATTCGAAGGCATACTTTTCTTCTTCTTGCCATCGTCTGAAGGAATTTTTCAGCATTTTAATTTTATCGATACAAATCTTCGACTAATATGACCCTTATTTTAATAAATTTTAATAAGATTTAAAATAATTTTTCTAGTAAAAGTCTTTTGATTGCTTTTTGGTAAGAACGTATTGCACTATTTACCTAAATAGGCTTATGACATAAAAGTTTTATTTTGGTATGAAAAAAAATCGGTGATTTTGTGATTTAGAAAAAAAATAGCTAAAATGTCAAATGAAAATAATGTTAATATAATGAAGATATTGCTCATTTTTTTAAAAAAAATGTCGATTATTTATTTAAAAAAGAAAATATTATAAATCTGAAACTATGCTTTATACTTCTCATTTTGCTAAATTTATGTTTAACCGTTTGCAAGTATAAATTTGTGAAAACCCCAAAAGGAAATCATGCAAATAAACGAGTGTCTATTAGAAATTTGTTTAATAAAACTTTAATTAGCTCAAGTAGAAGACTTTTATGACTTTTTATAATATTTTGTTGCGCAGGGTATTTTATTTTTATCATAATTTCATATCTTGGATTTCTTTCAAAAGGTTGCTTTTAATATTCATGAAATTAACATGAAAAATGAATCAAGATAGACTGATTATTTTAGGGTGTTCGGAAATTTTTTAGACTAATTTAACGTAAATCCAAAAACATCATAAAATATATAAAACAAAGTTTTATTCTTTAAAGTATAATCCATTCTTAATCAATATTCTTCTGCCAAATTTCCGCTACCTTTGGAAGCGAAAATTTTTCGCCAGGCATTTTTGACCTACTTAACTGAACCAAAGAAATGTGGTAATCAGAACGCGTTAGGTCTAGACTATGGGCTTAATGAGGCAGAAAATCAAGCTGCAGCTCTTTAATTTTTTTATTAAAAAATATTTCTGACTGAGTTTAATTATTTAAACCATTATTAAGTGCGAAAAAAATTTAATAAATGTAAAAAATTTAAATCCTAACTTTTCAAAAAATGGTACCAAATGAGTTGTAATATTTGAATCAATGAAAATCAATCTAATGTTAATCAGAGATTCATTTATATCCACACGTCCTGTCAGAAAATAAAACGATTTTCCTAGCTTGATTTTTAAAAATTATTTGTAAAGGCGAAATAGCCAATTGTTGAAAATATCACTTGTCATCTAGACTTTTCTATTTCAATCGTACTGACAATAGTTTTATTTCATATCTTTAAAAGGATTTGGAATGCTTGCTGTACGAATAATCAAAAATCGGTAAATTTCTGTACTATTAGCATTGCATGTAAAAACAATTATTATTCTCTTCTTGTTATTTTTTTCTTCCTCGTACACATCCATACTTAGGGTGTAATTATCTATGAAATTTTAAGAAAGAACTGTAAAAATATCGCTTGGTTTAAAATCCGTAATTTAGATGATATTTCGAAGATTCTTTGATTGGACAAATCAATTTTAGCGCCATTAAAAAAAAATATATATAATAACAATTTCTATTCTCAAATAGCTGACGCATCTTATATATCATGAACAATTTTAAAAGAAAATCTTTCATTAAAACCAATAATCTTTCTGATTTTTCAAAAATTTTTGATTCTAAATAAATAATAATCATTTAACCTTATACTAAGTTGAATTATATAAATAGAAAATTGAATTTTTAAATTTTTTTCCAAGTCAGAAAGACAACTAAAATTGATTAGATTTAGATTCAGATAGAGTAATAAGCGCTTAGTTAGTATTTTTCTAAACAATAATATATATAAAGCCATTATTCAAATGAAAGATCCATACGTAGACCTGCCTGAAATGCTTGAAGCAACGAAAAGAGCAGTTGCGGATCTTTTCCACTCTGGAAATGGCATCACTTTGCGCAAACTTGGGCTCACTGACCAAGATATCTACCAGATAGCCCATCAACCAATGCTTTCACATTTTCTTGGTACATGTGAATAGCCCCACTCTTCCATTTGCCACCAACATCCAAATGCCACAAAACTAACACATTTTTCTGTATTGTATTTGTAAATATTTCGTTAAAGTATTTTGTATATCTGTAATATAAAATTTGTCTTATACAGTACTGTAAATAATGTAATGTATTATACGTAATGTAAATTATTTGTGAAAATAAAATATTTTTTTATCACCATTTAAATGTACAAATCTTTGTCTTCTCGAATAAATAATATCTTCCACGAACAAATATCGTTATCTTCTCGATCAAATAGCTTTGTCTTCTATATCAAAAATCTTTTGTACGTTCTTTGAGGGGTAAAAATTTGCTAGAATATCTCTGCTTATAAACTTTTTAGAACTGATCTTCATCTAGAGATTATTCTTGAAATAATCTCAACATCATGCTTAAAATTCTAAAATTCCCTAGAAATTTTTTTCTGATGATCATTAATATTTACTAAATACCTCTTTTGAACTTCTTTAAAAAATTACTTTTGAGGGTTTTTTTTATTTCCTAAATATTTTCAAAATAAAAATATCTGGGAAGTTTAAATTGTTTTTCATGTGTTAATTAAATTTTATTTAAAAGTTTGAAAAAGTGAACACCAAAATCAAGGTATGACCAAATCTCTGAGAGAGCTTTTTTACAGACATTAAAGTTAAGTACGCTAACATCGTTATTCTTGTGTTAGAGATTTGTGGAGAAAAATATCGTTAAATAAAATTATCGGTTTATAACGGGAATAAGGTAAATCAGTGCTTAAATCAACTCTAGGTAATACCATTGCCGTTGTGCTTTTTTCAAATGAAATTTCTTTTTATTATTTTTATTATATTCTTTGATTTTCAATATAACATTTAAAGAGGAATGTTTTGTTTTATGCTTAACTTATTTTTTATATTTTCTGATTGAATTTTTGCTAACCACCCAGAGATTCCACATTGATCTGAATTTTCTACTTCGAATCAATAATTTCATGAAAATAAATATTTCAGTGACTCTCTCAACTGAATATTGATATTTAAACTGAGGATTACATTTCAACATATTTTCAGTCCACAATTAAGATTACGGTTTTTAATAGATTTAATTTTGATAAATAAAACAAAAGTGATCCTTAACATTTAATGTGAATAAGAATATTATAATAAAATTAAATGGTTTGAATATTTAAAAATATAAAAAGAACAAAGTAAATATAATTACTAAATATAATAAATAATATGTATATATTATTAATAATTAAAATTATAAGGCTATGTAAGAAGTGCCAATTCCTTAAATTTAAGTCAAAAACATTTAAAAAACAGTTTTGATTTAATAAAATTTTAAAAATGAACTCACAAACTAATAATAAATGTTTTTTTATCAATGCAAAGAAAAACAATTTGAAAAAGAAAATTTCATAAATATAATATAATATATATATATTATTATTAATTTTTAAACTATTAAAAATATCACCCAAGTCTTTGAAAAGTGCCACACAAAAATTTTACAATGACAGTCCACATTGATAATTAGAAGGTATATACATAAATAACTCATTGGGCTCTTCAGGTATCGTGTATTGCTGACACGTTTTCCCAGCTGAAATTTCAACGTCATTGTCTAAACCTTAAACAAAATATAATGATATTCTTTATTTGGCAATGGTAACATGTTTCACAAGAATCACTGAATAATATCAAATTGCTGATCAAAATTGACAATGACAAAAGTAAATTCTTATTAAAAAAACCATGTTACAAATAATACTATTTGATTACTGATACTTCATTTTTAATAATGCTTTGAAATAAAATGCATTTACCTGAAAAGCTTTCTTTAATAATACGTATTCCACATAAAAAAAATTTGTTTGCATATTTGATTTCTTCATAAGGAATTGTGCAGTACAGGAAATTAGAATAAGTAAATTTTATAAATTAAATGCAAGATCACAACTATTTTCTTTTAGGTTTTGAATATTTCTATACAAAATTTAAAATAATTTTAAAGTCATAAAATTTTTTTACATTATTTCACTTACATGGTAAATGTAATGTCTGTCAAACTGGGCAACCAACTTAAATTTTACATTTCGCACACAAAAAAAATATGAAAAATCAGGGAGAATCTTTAAAAATTTAAAACGTAATGGGAACCTTGTTAGAGTCACCGTTTTCGAAACAGTAAATATATTTATTTAAATTTTAATGTGTAATTATGTTAATATTTGACATTTATTATTATAGTATTTACACACTCCATTAAAATCAATAATCATATCATTGGTCATTTTTTTAACTGACATTTAAGAGTTTCAAAATAGAAGAATAAGTGAAAGGAATTTTTCATCATATGTTGGTTTGGCGAAAATAAGTACAAGAAATATGTTAATTTTTTTTATGTACCCTGGATAATAAATTTAAACATTTTTAAACGTGATTTCAAAACAAAATGTTTAAATACACATTTTTATGAGAGGTAAAAGTAAACCAATATTCATGCATAATAAAATGTGAAACAAAAAATCCGTAAAGCTCAGTTAGACACAGTGCTGTGTATGAGCAATAAAATGTTCAGATGTCAATTGCAATGGTCGGATCAAAATGGTTGACATTGTCAAGGCTTTCATGACAAAACAAATTTCAGTATTTAGCATTCCTCGTGTTGCTCACATACAATATTAAAGGAAGGACATGAAGTATATACAAAAATCGATGTAAGAATGTTGCGATTTTGCAGATAATAAAATAAGAAAAATAAAAACTATATTAAATAAATTATAAAACACCTCTGGTATTTTGCTAAACTAAGCTTGAAAGGTGAGATTCAGATGCAGTGATTGTTAACCTTTCTCTTTGAAGAAAGAATTTTATATCAAGAAGTTTATTTTATTCTTCAGTACAGCCTTATCAATTATTGTTTTACAAAGTAAAAGTCGAAATTTTCCTTTCTTAAATTACAAATAATTTTTAATGAATTATCGACTCTGTTCTAGTTCCAATACATTATTTTTAGTTGATAATAACTTGTATACCAACCTCAATTATTTAATTACTTTTTAAGAGGTATTTGTATCAATTTATATTTTATTTTTACTTTTTAAACATGAGGAACATTGAATGCTTCCCATTACGGATACCCCCATTAATTATATTGGACTAATGAATTTCAAGGCGCAAAAGACCAAAATCTGTGATGCACAGCTATAATTAAAAAACATAAAATGTTATTTTTAATATTATTAATTAAAATCATTGACATCAGTTTTTCATTGATATACAATTTGTTATGGAGATTAGAAGAATATTTCGTCGAAAGAACATAAGAAGGACTAGGTTTCAGAAGTGGATTCTTTAGATCCTCTGCCTAGTATATGTTCGTAGATTATATTATTAAAAAAAGTTATCATTTGGTATTCTGACAGGTTGAACTTTATCTTTAACTTTTATTATATTGAGTTTGTATTAATTTTGTGATTATTTTATAACTTATTAAAACTTTTTCTATCCCATCGTCATAAAGTGTCTGAAAAATAAACCGGAGATATACTATAGTGTTACCGAAAAACCTTCACTCCATCAATGTTTTAATTAAAGAAAGATGTTTTTATCATATTATACTGAGCGACACAATTTTTGGCACAGCAAGAAATGTCATTATAACTTCATGAATAATGTAAAAAATGAAATAAAAGTTGTATAATTATATTTAATATAGTAGTACTTATATTAATTATCACTACTTAAATATAAATTAATTTTTGTTTAAATAACATAATCTTCTTTTTTCTTCCTAAATCTTATTATCTTTCTTTTCGTTGTTTATTTATCTTTTGTTTGAGTTGCGGAAATGGTAGACAAAATAAAATGATTTCGTCGACCAAACGGTTTCATACAAATTAAATCCGTGTTATCATCCTTCCCAGATCAAAAAATTTACGTTTACATTTTTACCAAGAAATAAAACGATTTGCAAAAATGCGACAAGAAACATCTAAAGATATAAAATTATAGTCTAAATGTTAAATAAGAAAAGGTATACAGTATAGCACAATCCATTTCCGTTGTGGATCGTTATTCTTCATAACAGCATTCTTGATTGTCCTCATTGAAAATAATTAAAAAGCTTTGCATGAATAGTTTCGATTGAATTTTCTTTTTAATTATCTTTTCTCGCACACATTTTTTTTTGCATTTCAGCGAGCGAGCACGATCCCATAAACCATATTCATATTCAAAAATTTCACAATCACGATTTCTTCCCTCAGGTTCTGCTTTACCCCATAATCCGATGTCTTTCATTTCGTTGCCGTCTGCTTCTATCCATTCAGTTTAAGTCTTTTTTCTCAATGCTGCCTGTGTAATACGAAAATGTTTTATTTAAACCAGACTGAATACTTCGTATTTCATTTGAAAGGGACAATCTGCCGTATTTTACCCGTATTTTCCACGCCTCACAAAAAGTAAGATCTTTAATATTTAGAAATATGCAAGTGCCTTTGAACACAGAAAAGAAGATTTGCCAACCCTAACTATTGTGCAAACCTTGAACAACAAAAGAAAAAATAGAAAATACAAATAAAAAAAGGTAGATAATCCTATTAAATAGTGATTATCGGAAAAGAATTTTAGTTGATTTGGAGTCAATAAATGAGTCAATTTCTCTTGAGTCTCCACAATATAAATTGTGGGTTGAAGTTATTAAATCTTAACCCACAAAATTGATAACAATAATTATAATTAATAATAATTAATAATCATAAATTAGAAAAAAAAACTTACTAAAAATACATTAATATGAAAATTATTAATATGTGGGAGGCTATATTTAGTAAGTTCTATAATATATGACCTTTCCTAAAATAGCAAAAAACCCCATATTATTCTAATAATGAAAAGTTTTATTTTCCACCAATCAAGAGATCAGGAATGTGAAAATCAGAAGTATATAAGCTCTTGGTTTTCTCATTCAATTCGCACTTAACTTCGTTTTAAAAAGTTACAGCCGGTAATCATAAAGGTAAATAAAATACGCTTTTACTATTTTATAAATCGATCTTTTTTGAGAAAAAGTAACATTAATTAAATAATCATTAACGTATTCAGAGCAAATACTCTGCAATACGTCTTTTTAATAATCTTCTCGTTTCTTTTGTTTGTTTTCTTGCCAATTCCATTCTGCTTCGCTCTTGGCGACAGAATACGTATTTTAGACATCAGGGCTTCTTCGGTTATCATAAAACCTAGAAGACTTTAATTAATTATTAAATATTTATATTAATAATAATATTATTTATATATTATTTATATATTTATTTTAAACCAATCAAACATTTGCTTAAAGCTTTCAATATTAAATTATCCAATTTCACTTGGTAGAATGTAGTACGTATAGGAATAGTATAGAGAAACCATGTTTGTTTGTTTGCAATACTCGTAATTTTAATATCTATAATATACTGGTTGACATAATTATATACAATTATTGTTTCTTTACGTGAATTTATCTTTATTAAGGAATTTTCAAGATTTTCAATAATGAAATAAAGGGCATATTTTTTTAATCAATACAGTCTTATGAGAAGAAAAGAAAGACGAGCTTAATTGATTATATTTCCTTTTTTAATCAATAATAATACGTTAACCACATTATTTTGTGATAAAGAATTTTGGAGAAAAAATTTCGTTCAATAAACTATTAGTTAATAATAATGATAAAAAATATTTATTTTAAAATCTTAAACATTAATTTAATTTTAATAATTTAAATATTTTCATTTAATATTAATTTGAATAATAATAATTATTTATGCTAACAATTATGCTTAACAATTATTATGCTAATAATAATAATTAGATATGCTAACAATTACTAAAAATTATTTTAAAAATCTACTTTATTTTCATCCATTGTTTTACCCATGTTTTAAAAGTATCTCCAAATGACTGCGGGTCGATTTTGGTAACATCCCTGGAACTGCAACACTTTCCATTACCAATTATTCAAAACAATGTGAAGAAACAAAGTTTTTCATGAAAAAGTGGAGGCGAAATTGGTATAAAAGAAAAGATTAATTAATTCTGCATTCATACATCTCTGATGGGAAAAATTTTAAAAAAGGGACAATACCAATTATAGAATCAATAACAATAACGATAGAGAATACAAGTTAAAAAGAACCATTGACGGAATGATGAACCACAGACGTTTTTTAGGAATATTGTAATAGTGGATGAGATTTTATTTTTTCATGCTACAATTATGTGTCTAATGAAAAGGCAAATCTCTAAAAAAGGCATGGAGATGCTTCGTTCACAAAGTCTCATTGAACATTTTTCATGCCTCATGTGTTTTGTGATTGGTATGAATTCCAGTGAACCAGAAGACGAAAGGATAATTAAATGTAAGGAAAATGGCAGCATATTCATAGAAAAGAAATATTTCTCAGAAACAATAATTTTCGAAAATATTTTATGAAATGTTTAAAATTTAAAAATAATAGTTTATTGTTTTGTGATTTGCAAATTTGTGTCACCCTTCTCTTAAAAAAATAATTAAAAAAATATAAAACGAAGAAACCATATAAATATATATTGACCATAACATATTTTACAAATTACATTGTTGAAAAATTTCATTTGTTTCGCTATACTTATCTTTTAAGGTTTAAATTTTTTAAAAATCAGAATTTATAATTTTTTATCTTATATATTATATATTTAAAAAATTCTCATAAATATTCTGACTTAAATTAACAACAAGATCACAATTCACACTGGGAATTTAAATTTAGATATTATTAAAACAATTATTTTAAAATTTGATATAAAAAAGTAGAAAAAATTAGAAAAGTAGAAAAAATTAGAAAAGTGGTAAAAATTAGAATAAAGCCTTAAAAAGGTAAATATATTCATCATTGTGTTAATAAAGTAAATAATAACAAAAAGAGTATCTGCCCTAGGAGTATATTCACAGGGCCGTGCAGCTGGATCAGTATGACGGCAGGGTCGGAGTAGCAAGTAGGGTCTGAAATAATAATAAATTAAATATTAATAATCAAACAAAAATAGTACTTGGATAAAAAAGACGTGAACGCGAAATATTGAAAATAACATTCCGATATAAAAAAAATAATATATCCTGCCATTTGATTGTACTTGACATTAGGCGAATTCCTGGGTAATTGATGCATGTATTCGGTAATCAGTGCTTGTCGCGTTTTTCCAGACTTGGGAGGAGATTTGTGAGAAGTGTAGTAACTAAGATAACTTTTAATGATTACACGTGACATATTTTTATTAAAAATAATAAAAAAAAATTAAAAATAAAATTAAAACATTAAAATTAATTTAATTATTTTATTTTTAAAAACTCTTATATTTATGAAAATTATTTTAAAAATATTAATGATTTAATATTAATTAAAATTGAATCCTTACACTTCCAATATTAGGTTGATTACTTCAAAATAAATTGCGAGTTGAAAAAATTCGTTCTGGAAATAAAATCACATTTATGCAAAGAAAACCTTTTAAAACAAGATTTGTTTTTTCTATAAATTTTACTTTGTGTCCACTTAAATATTTTCTAGAGACATTTGATTTTAAAGGTATGAAAGCATATTTACCTCATCATTTCAAAACAAATCAGAATCTAAATGATATTAGTAAATATCCAGATTTAGAATTTTATGGCTGATAATCATAAAAAATAATGAAATAAGAAAAAAATAAAAATTAACTAAGTTTCAATTTTGCAATTCAAATGTTTTAACATTGTTTAACAGTTGTTATAATGTTGACAACGTTTGTTTAATTTATAAGTCTACAGGAAATTTTGATCTTGCCAGAAAAAAAATTCAAAATTCAAAACACATGTCATCGAAGTATGATCAGAATCTTCGAAATACAATATTATCACTCCGGATTCCAACTCTTAACCCAATTGTTATGTATGCTCAGTGGAATTTAATATTTAAAAAGATAATAATATTAATAAGTTAATTATAATAAAAGAAACTTGTTTTATAATTAGTTATATTCTTGAGTAGTAAGAACATTGCTCACCGATTTTGTCAAAGTTGGCAATCCAGTTCGTTTCTCTTAAATTCAACCTGTCCTTTGGATCGGAGTCAAGTCCTAAATCTCTATACATTCAACAAAGCGAACAATGAAAAAGAAAACACGACACTCGCTCGTTTTCTTAATCCGGAGAAGTATAACAAAATCAAAAGTTTCCTCTCGGAGAATTTGTCAAAGCGCCTAAATATTGAGAAATTGGTCATTGATTTCCAAAAGTTTCTAAATTGTAAAGCGAGACAGCTTAATAAAATGGCCAAGAATTGTTCAAACGAAGAAAAATGGGTTTCCACTGAGAGGTCGGGAGAACATGTTTTGTCCGTCTTAAAGATTGCTAAAAACTTCGTCAACAAGTTCGACTCGTTGAAAGCACAGATTGAAAGTTTTAAGTTCGTCGAGAAAGATGATGACATTCATACTGCTTTTGAGGACATGTCTCTTCGAGAATTTTATTTCGGAATTTTTTTTGAAAGATTGTTTAAAAGATTTGAGTCCACCTTCAATAGGATTAATTCAATAATAAGATACGCCTTCAACGGCCTTTTAAATATCAGTCCAGAAACAGGGCATAACATGATAATGAATAAAGACGATTTCATCTATTTAAGTGAGTGCGTCTCAGAATTTTATCTCTAGTACGAAAACTTAGTCAACTTTTCCAGATCTTTGTTACTTAATTTCCAATTACCATTAGAGGTAGACTGCTCAAATCTCTTCAGCATGTCTGACCTCCATTGTTTGGTCTGCCGCTGTTATCTGTTTCATACTGAGAATATCCTGTTCCAAGACAACAAACGCAAGCTCTGTAAAGACTGCTTTCAAAAGTTCTTCCTTGTTAAAGTTCACTGTCCTTTCGACAAGATTGTAATTGAAAATGCCAGACCCGGTGATTTTGATGAGGCTCTTAAATACCTAGAAGACGAATCGGAGAATATACATAACCAAGTGATAATAGCAATTGAAGAAACGTTTACTTTCATAAAGAACAACCTTGAAGACATATTATTGGGGTCACTGAGAAACTCAGACCAGTCCAATTATTCACCTTTAACACTACGATTTTATAAATTGTTAGCCAATCATTTGAATTTGCACATGACAATCTTGAAAATTTTCATTACCTCTATATACAAGAGATTCATTATTTAAATCATCAATATTATTTCCAGTTTCTGTAATCTCTACGTGAGAAATATGATGTAATTTCATAGCATAATGTTTTAGAATTGCATCACTTCTTCTAATATATCGCACTCTATTATCATGTTCTGCAAAAATAAAATAGTTTTTATTTGCTTTTTTATTATCGTACGTTACGGAATTTATTATTGATCTAGCTAAACAAATTGTATGATTATTTTCAAATATTTTAACTGAATATTTTGCATAATTTTGAATTATTGGACTTTTAGAATTACTACGACTATAACTAACATTGTTTCTTTCTTTTCCTCATGTTTTTGGTAAAATCAAAAATTCA